>BQNB010117445.1:3954-21173 GCA_026074375.1 Tanacetum coccineum
AACGTACGAAATGTAAAAAAGTAAGAAAAGGTACGAAAACGGACAAAAACGTACGAAAAAAACAAAAACGTAGAAAAATATACAAAAAAAATATGAAAACGGACAAAAACACTAGTGAAAAAGATAAAGAAAAGAAAAGAATGAAAGAAGTACTTTAATAGCAAAATAAACGGTTTTTTCTGCAGATGAAGACTTTATATGTACCTCTTCTTTTGTAGATATGTTTTGTAGATGAAAAGGTAAAACATCTTATAAAACAAACAAAACCTAAAAATGTATGCATTAAACTATATTTTAATTAAACATCACTTTATAGAAAAAATTTAATAAACAAAACCTCAAGTGGGAAATAAAAAGTCTTTTGCATTTTTGAAAACAAAAGACCCTCTATGTTTTTTCTCTCTTTGAGTCCCCCTGCATCTTAAGTCATCTTCTCCATGTGTAAAGGATAGAATGGTAATTTGGATGAATTGTTTATGAATGAGTTGTGCGTCAAATAAACTATAGGCATGCACTTACGATTTTATTTACTAAAATGTGTGGCGTTGAAAGTTAAAATCACAAGTGGTAGCATGACACTTTTATTAAGAGAATTGATTGGCACATTCATAAATTTAATTGGAACATTCAATACACAAACAATTAAAGCAACTTATATTTACTGTTTAATGCACATTTTAAAGTATTTTAATCAAATATGAGAGTGTGCAAATCACCTCTAAATAATAATTTGCACACTCTAAATAATGATTAACACACTCCATTTTATGTTTTGAACAGTTGTACATATATAACAGGTACTATGTTTATACTTTGAAGTGTCTGAATCAAAATTTAGAGTGTACCAATCACTTTCTTTTTATTAATTTTAAAGTAAAATGCGACTAATGTTAATATAGTCATAACTCATAAGTCGTTGGTGCTTAAAAAAAGTAGTAACACATTTTCAAACATGATAACTTTTTAAGTTATTTTTAGAAATGTTATTCCTTTGTGGAATTGAATGTTTAATAACGGCAATTATGCACCAACCAAATTGATTGTTTGTGGTATAAAGTTTCATTAAATTGTTTGATTATTTGCGTTTAGACCCCAATCAAAGGGTCGTCGGTTGATTTTTAAAACCACCCACCTTCCCTAGTATCTACACATTTCCACACGTTGTATATTCATTACCTATTGAATACACGAAATGATTTGCACACTTTAGTTTTTTATTAGAACATTTCAAACTATGCATCAAATTGTTGTATTGTATATATATTATATGCTTTAACTGTTTGTACATACGAGTGTGCAAATCAAAACAAAATGTGTGCAAATCGTCTCTCATTTAATATACACGTTAGTTTTGTTTTGTATACACTTGACTTATTATATTCTAGACAAGAGTATTATGCATTCAAGAAAACCATTATGAACAATTGATTGAGTTTATTTGAGATGACACATTCAACGATTGCTTAGTTGATTGATAAAACAGCCCCATTATAAATTCTAGATATCTTGTGTTGGTTTAAGACTTTAGAATGTAATATTTATGTTATGTTTTCATGTTTTTATTTGGAGAGAGATGAAAATAAGTGGAGAGGAAATTAAAAAAGAAGGTTTGCTTCAATTTCTAATTTTCTCTAATCTTATTTCATATTAGAATTTTTTTAAGAAAAAGTGATTTTAAAGCCTTTTTTGCTTGCATCCCACTTGTATTTTTCCAACTCGAAATCAAAATCCTTTTCTCTCTTTTTTCTTTCTTTTTTCGCATTTCCATTTATCTCCTTTTCATTTACACACGAGAACAAAATTTAGGAAAGGACTTATGTTTACGTCTCAGAATTTTTCCACATGACAGTGTTGTAATGCCATTTGTCACTTACTACTTAACACATCGGCTATGTTCGAGCATATACAATCCGGTCAATAATATATTTGTGAATATCATAGTACATCGGAAATTTAACTGACTAAAATAGTAAAAACGAAATATATAACATATATGTAATGATGATAATGTGAATATTGATAAGAATGTGTGACTAACAAGGTGTAACTTGTTATAGTAAACCAAAGAGATTAACTGCGCATTTGAGGTTAAACAATAAACATCATATTATACTCAGAAAAATTTATGATCCAATGTAACGTTGAATATTATACTCGCTGGTTTGTGAGGAATAGTAAACGACACCCACAAGTGCAAGTATAGTCATATAATCAAACACATTCATAAATTTCATGTTTTCATGTCACTGTGTTTGGTAGGTTTGGTATGTCGAAGTTGTATCTTAACATGTCGTATATTCACTTTTTGATATCCTTGATCCGGTTATAGGTGTTGGTCATCAAGTGGGTTTGTTTGTGTAGCTTGCTTGGATGTTATGTTTGTGTTGTTGTAATCCTAGGCTTCTAGTTTCTTGCTAGTCTATCTATTTAATACTCATCCGTCTCATTTTAATTGGTCTCCAACAAAAAAAATTAATTTTATGATAGATTCAATACATCTAGACGTATATTTGTAAAAATGACAAGTTGACCCTATTAATGTTAGCATCGCAGATTAACATTATCCAATCAATAATTAGTTGTCATATTGATTAGTCAATCAATTAGTAATCATCTAGTCATTGATTTGTGTCTATCCATTTATCTATTGATTAGTGTTTATTCATTTATCATTGTACCGTTATAAATTGTAATCTATGATTAATGAAAGAGGACACACAGTTTCACCATTCTTACATGGTATCAGCCATTAAGATCAGAAAACCCTAATCACGTCTCTTCCGCTCAAAAACACTAACCTTCTTTACAAAATAGTTGTCCTCCGGTCATTGACAACTTGTCGATGATTCAGATGGATCCTTGTCAAACCCTAAATCAAAAAAAAAAAAAACCTAGCCGCCATCGTCACCACTCACCTCCCTCTCGTCAATAAAACCAAATATCCAAAAAAAAATTGGACACAATGAAAACCACATATCTACCTTATTGTTCTTTGTGTTGTTGCTGTTTGCCATTAAAATCATATCCACAAGTGGCTCATCAACAAAGTAGCAAAATACCAGTATTGATTCATTAATTGGTCTATAGGACTACTACTGATTGTCGTTAGTAGATGATGGACAGGAAGGATTTGTTTGAAACGAAAGCTAAGGGAAGGAGTGATGGGAAAGCTAATAAGAAGATTTTGTGTTCTGTCATTGGTGGTTTTGGTGTTGACTCTGCAACTCTATCATTATAGTTATTTAATTATTTTTTTTATGTCGAATCCAGGGTATTAATTCCCGAGACGACTTTTGTTGGTGTCGAATCTAGGGTTCTTATTCTCGAGACGACTTTTGTTGGTGTCGAATCTAGGGTATCAAATCCCGAGACGAATTTTGTTGGTGTCGAATCTAGGGTATAAGTCCCGAGACAACTTTTGTCGAATCTAGGGTATCAAGTCCCGAGACGACTTTTGTCGAATCTAAGGTTTAAGTCCCGAGACGACTTTTGGTTTTTGGCAGATAGATACAGGTTGAGTCTGCCATCTTTGACAAGATAGATATACCTTGTGTCTGCTGTGTTAAGCAGATAGATACAGGTTGAGTTTGTCATCTTCGACAGATAGATATACCTTGAGTCTGCATGAATAAGATGATAGAAGAAGAAGAGCTTTCAACTCAAACAAACAACGAAGAAGATGATAGAAGAAGAAGAGGCTTTCAACTTATATGTTCCAGTTTGTCCGTCGAGAAGCCTTCCGTTCAAACTGCGGGGGAGTGTTAGCATCGCAGATTAACATTATCCAATCAATAATTAGTTGTCATATTGATTAGTCAATCAATTAGTAATCATCTAGTCATTGATTTGTGTCTATCCATTTATCTTTTTATTAGTCTCTATCCATTTATCATTGTACCCCTATAAATTATAATCTATGATTAATGAAAGAGGACACACAGTTTCACCATTCTTACAATTAAATGCAATAAATTTATGAATTATTTCTTTACAATAATGAATGCGATAGGTAAAATTGTAAATTTAATAAATATAAACATCTTAATAAAGAAGGTGGGCAAGGTTTTGGGACAAACTAATGAGGCGTTTGGTATGCCTCTTTTGCTTTTAAAATTGGGACTTGAAGCAAAAACCCATGTTTGGTGTGATAATATTAGGTGTTGACTTTGGCTTAAATCAGAAAATGTAGGCATGCATAATCCCCGACCCTCCACACTACATTTCTGACTTGATTCTTTTTTTATGGAGCCGCACAAATCTTCAACCATTCATTATTTCTTTTCTTATACTTTATATTTATATATTTTGATATTAATTCATATTTTTATTTATAATATATTATTAAATATTATTTTCTCTCTCATACATTAAATTCAAATATAAATCCTTAACCAAATTCAAATTCAAATCATAATCCTAATCATAAACTCATCTACAAACCAAACGGGCCCTAAAATGGTAATAAGGACAATTAAAATGAGACGGGGGAGTATATATTACCTTTTAAAGAAAAAGAATTTTTTTTATGTCTTCCACCAAGAATAAACTAAATAAAGTTATCAATATTCAATGACTGAACCGCAAACATGATCAAATCGAGAAATCGAACCGAACGAACTAACCGGACCAGACCAAATGCATTTCGATCCGGATATCGGTCCACCCTTTTAATCATTTTTGTTTTTTGGTCCGGTTCGTTACGCACAACCGGACATTATACCTTGTTTGACTGGATCGGACGACTAAACGGATCGGCCCAGACATGAACCGAACATTTCAAACGGGTTTTGGCCTAGTCTAGCTTTGGTCGGTCTGGTTTGATCTTCAGACGATGCTCAATCCATACAAGACGGTTCTCAACATTGTAAAGCTATCAAGTTTATTTGTTGAATTCTAGTCATGTAGATTTTCAAATAAAATAACCAACCCCACGATGGTAAAGGACACACATTATTTTTAAAGCAAAATTACAGTACTATCTTTGATAACGAGGAATGTTTGAATCAAGTGGATAACATCTTTGTTTTTAGAAACTAGTAGAACTAGCGGCGGAACCGGGAAATTATACTGTGAGAGGCAAAAAAAAATAATTTGACAATAGCAACAAAATACGACCAAAAAACTAAGATAAAAATTGGGATATTAACGAAAAATCGAGTATTGTCACTTAGAAATGAAGAATTTTAAGGTTTTATAGTGTTAAATGTTGAACTTTAGTATGTGAGTGAGGGGCAATTTGATTTTGCAATAGAGTACACTTTAATAAAAAGGTTAAAAAAAATTACACTAAAAAATCGATGTTTTTTGACGAATCGTGTAGGCCCCCCTCCCCCTCATAATTTGTAAGTGCATCCGCCTCTGAGCAGAACCTAAAATACCTTCTCTATCTTTGATAGAGGTAAAGTTATATGCCTCTCAACTTGTTTCAAACACCGTGGAAAACGGTATTAAATCTCATAACTCGTGAGAGAATAGTGAAAGTTACTTTACGCTACTATCTTTGATATTCTAAACATTTGCATTTTTGTCTTTACATAACATTTACTTGGCGAAAAAACAGTAAAAAAACCCACAAACAACAAGAGCATTCATGTCCCATCTTTCAATCAAGTATTGCCATCATTTAATTTAATAATAATAAAAAAAACAATATTTATTCATTTATTAAACAACAACACACACAACACAGTTTTTGATGGATCCCAATGTCCTCAGACCATCATCGTCATAATCAACAATAACTTACACCAGAATTTCAACTTTTTACACCTTAAAAAAAACCAACCACCATGACTGATCCCAACACAAACAAGTCTTCAGAGATCAACGATTTTCAAATAGAAAAACAAGATGATGCTACAAAAAAACAGTTGTCAGTTAAAAGAACATCTAACAAAGACAGGCATACTAAAGTCGAAGGTCGTGGTCGTAGGATACGTATGCCTGCACTTTGTGCTGCTAGGATTTTTCAACTTACTAGGGAGTTGGGTCATAAGTCTGATGGAGAAACCATCCAGTGGTTGTTACAGCAGGCCGAGCCCTCCATTATCGCTGCGACTGGGACCGGGACAATCCCAGCCTCAGCGATGGGGGGCTCGGGTGCTGTATCACACGGAGTTTCTATTTCCGCGGGGTTACAGTTAGTACAACAACATAGACTTGATGAAAATAATAAGACTAGTTGGCCTTTAGTTGGTGGGAATTTGGGGGTTGGTAGACCCGCAAACCACATGGCTACACCCGGTATAGCGGGTCATGGTCTATGGCCCGCTGTACCGGCAGGGTTTGGGTTTCAGTCTTCGTCGTCATCTGGTCCATCTCCTGTTGCGTACTCGGGGTTTGACTTACCTGGCTCAAATATGGGCCAGATGAGTTTTTCCTCGATTTTAGGTAATCATAATAATCATAGTAACCATAATCAGCAACAGCTTCCGGGGTTAGAACTTGGGTTGGCACAAGATGGTCATATTGGGGTTTTGAATCAACAAGCTTTGAATCAGATTTATCAAATGGGTCAGGCTAGAATGCACCATCACGACCACCATCAACAACAACAACAACAGTCTTCGAAGGATGACGAGTCTCAAGGTTCAGAGGGTCAGTAGAACTTTTAGATGAATTATCTTAAGTAATGTTTAATAGAAAATGAAGCCCAAATCTTTTAGGAGTATGAGATTATGGGATTTCTATGTTGTGTTGTATAATTTGCCTAAACAAAAGAAGATTTGTATATTGCTTTTGGAGTTTTCCATCTCTTCAAACCATCTTTTTTTTCGTTTCGTAAATCATATATGGATATATTTCGGGACCTCTTAATCAGTTTATGTAAAACGTCTTCTTTAAACTAACTCAAATTTACCCCATTTTAGCCTTTTAGATACACTGATCTGCTAACAGTTTTGCTTTCTATTTAGATACATAATTCTGATATCTATACAGATATAGTTACTTTTGGGGTTATTTTGCAGGGCCATTAATGGATTAGGAACTTTCTATTTAGGTTTTTGATGTCTTTATGATACAAATCCGTCGCAACAATTTAAGGAAAACTTCTTAAAGAAGCAAATGGCAGCAATTGAAACATGTTTTGCTGTGGTAAGTATGTTATTTCTATGCTTTAGTGATTAAGTTGTTAGTGAAAAGCGGATAGTTGGTAAGTTGATCACGTTTTCTATACAAGATATAGTTTGCGCTTTTTAGTATTAGCATAGTGAGCTCGAGCAAGTAAAGATTTTGTTAACGTTTTTTGCATCGTGCGTGTCTTTTTGGGTAAAGGGTTTTTGCATCGTGTCTTTGGTCCCTCTTTAGCAGCATAATAAAGCCATTCATTTATACCAATCAGCTTGATTTTGGAACCTCAAGTTTGAGATCATTGTTCTCAGTCACCAGTTTCAAAACATGACTTGGTATTTGAATATTTGGTTCTTATAAATCCCTTTGTTGAATATAAGCATTAAACACTCACTGGCTCAACAATCGTTCAAAACATATTCATTATAGTATTTGATTACAAATGAACACTTGTAGTTCCGTTAGGTGACAATGTGCTTAAATTGACACAGAACCTTATACTGCATACGCTAAATTATCCCTCGAAAGTGTGCATAAACAACAGTGAAGCTTTTTGATTAGGCGTGTCCATTAAGACTTTTGGGATGTTTGGTTGTGAGCTTATCTTGCTCTTTAAGGTTATTGTTGATTGATATTGACATGTTTTTCTGCCTAATATCCATGATTCAATCAATTACTCCATTTATTCAACATCATCAATGGATTGAAATTATGAGAGTCACGGGTGGTCCCTTATTCTATCCTAGCTAACTATACATTGCATATTCAACCCGACATCATTTTGTTAATAGTCAGTCTCTTTTTCAATCAATTCTATTACCCACAAGTCGTTTTTGTAACCATGTATTTGGTCTCAGTACAAGTGTCCAAAAGAATATATATTCATATTTTGGGAATCTTTTGCTCATTTTTTTAAGATTCCAAATTTGCCCCAATGGAAAGCTATATTACTCTTATATACAATTCACAAATGGTCGGTGGCACTGTAGCTGCTACAGTGCTTGCTACAGTGCTACAGTACCGGCACAAAAATTTAGCCCAACATCAGCCCAAAGCAAAAAAAAATTACAAAACGGACCTTCAACTTTTAATTGTTTACGACTTTTTTACATAATTTTTAAAAAAATAAAATAAAAAAGGCCCCTCAAGTTTCTTTTATTCGCCCCCCGCCGCAACGCGCGGGTTAAATTCCAACTCGTTGATTGACATTTTTGTTTGTTTGAAATTTTTGAAATTTGAAATTAGTTTTAGAATTCAACATCTACGTGTTTGCAACTTTTAGTTACAACTTACAACAAAGACAACATACCCAATCTTGTCGAAGCGGGGTATAATGAAGACAGATCCTACCTATATCTCATGATAAACCAGAAAGTAAGAAGGTATAATACGTATCACAAAATCCTTATTGGATAATTCAGATATACACTTAGTATCCATGCACAAGAAACAAAGAAAAACTAAGAAAACTGAGCAAAACAAAGAAGAATTGTGAGTTTTTCGTATGTTAAAATGAGAATGAATCTCTTAATAAACATATTCTTTTGACAATTATAAGTGTTAAAAACGGTCGGCTTTTGACCAACAATTATATCGGTCGGAATCTAGTGGGAAAATTGAATACCATATGTGGAGCATGAAGTATATTGTTTGGGTCGGAGCACTGCCCAAGCCTCTCCCCTCGACCCCGCCCGCTTATTTGGGAGCGGGACCCCATAAGGGGCGTTGCTGCTTGACTCATGCGTCTTTGTTGAATACCATATGTGGAGCATGAAGTATATTGTTTGGGTCGGAGCACTGCCCAAGCCTCTCCCCTCGACCCCGCCCGCTCGTTTGGGAGCGGGACCCCATAAGGGGCGTTGCTGCTTGACTCATGCGTCTTTGTTGTGGTGGAAATATATTTGTTTAAATGAGTTTTCTCTATCTCACATCCGAGAATTATATGAAATCTCATTTGTCTCTAGTAAATCACAATAACATAAATTAGTTAATAACCAACTGAGCTAGCTCAGTTGGTCACCAAGGGTATACTTGGGTATGTCAGTTCCCCACCAACATAAAAGGTTGTGGGTTTAAGTCTCGCTAGAGGCATGTGTGAAATATATTGTGAGATTGTGAAAAAATTACCGTTCTAAAAAAAAAAATAATAATAAAAACATAAATTAGTCAATGACACTAAATCACCAAAACTTTTTTATTAATTACTTGCAATGTAAATTTGCACCATCCTAAAAATATTAGCATTGCAAATATATGAATGTGAAAGAGCACTAAAGTTTTTATATGGCATTTCCTTTCCCGATTAATAGCCAAGTTGGCTTCCATATTAGGACAACAAGCAACGAGCCTGCATTTTTAAATAGAGTTAATTGCCTAAAAATATACTCACTCCGTCTCTAAATAAGTGTTCATTATTGACTTTTAAAGTCTTTTTTCATCAACTTTGACCTTAAATTATTTTGTTTATGTTATATAATAGTTAATGAAAACTATATCAATGAAAATACATTTAAAACCCAATTAATTCATATATTTTGCATCAAGTATTATATAACACAAAAAGAAATAATTAAGGTCAAAGTTGCGAAAGTTTAACTTCAAAAGTTAATAATGGACACTTATTTAGGGACGGAGGGAGTATTATACTTGCCACTTTTTGTCATTATATGTAGACAACTATTTTTTTTGCCATTGTGTCGCTCAACTTTTGAATTCGTGCTATTGTGTATATTCTGCAACTATTTCTGCATGTAAAATTACCATTTTACCCTTTAAATTTTGAAAAAAGTGAGGTAAAATGGTCACAAAATACACACAATAGCACGAATTTAAAAGTTGAACGACACAATGGCAAAAAAAATAATTGTCTACATACAATGACAAAAAGTGACAAGTATAATACATTTTTAAGCAATTAACCCTTTTAAATATCAGTTGATTGTTGGGTTTAGTTGCTTGCATAAACATTTTCTATGCCGCGCAGACCACCATTACATATTCACACATACGTTTTAAAGCCATGATCGTTGTTAGGTCACCATCAACTTACATACGTACACTATCCTAACACTACACACGTCTAATTCCTCTTTGGTAGATCCGTAGATATACCTTAAAATGACAATCTCATGTAATCATTTGAAACAAAATACACCGTCAATGTTGTAGGGTAATTACAAATTATTGCATATTAGTAGTTTGTGAACAATCAAACTAGTTACGGTAAACCTAGCTTTCGGACCTTATTAACCATAGAGATACACATTGTATTAAGAAAGTTAATGAACCGTAGAGATACATTGTATTAAGAAAGTCGGTAACTATATAGCTCAAGCTGTAAGAGCCAAGATACATGATGTAATGGGCATGGATTTCAAGTAAGCATGACCAAATAACTTGACAAGAAATTAAATTGCACACATGCTTGCAATTTCTGGGCAAGCACTAATTGTAAGACATTAATGTTTCTGTGTTTATTAATCTCATAGTACGATACATATATAGTGTACAAAACCTAATAAATAACACTCGACCTTATCCCATACAAATACTCACTCGGGCCTTTAGGCAACAATAAACTACGCCTAACACTCCCCCGCAGTTTGAGCAGGAGGACACCGAACGCTTAAACTGATACGAAATTCTTCAAACAAAGCCGAAGGCAAGCCTTTAGTGAGAATATCCGCATACTTATAACGTGATGGAACATGAAGAACTCGAACCTGACCAACAGCAACCAAATCTCTAACAAAATGAATATATATCTCAAGATGCTTCGTATGTTGATGTTGAACTGGATTAGTAGATAAATAAACAACACTAACATTATCACAATAAACAAGCGTAGCGGAAGACAAATTTGTATGCAACTCACGTAGTAGATTCCTCAACCAACACATTTCAGCAACAGCATTGGCAACACCACGATACTCTGCCTCTGCACTAGAACGAGAAAACGTCGGTTGACGCTTAGAAGACCAAGAGAGTAAACTGTTGCCAAGAAATACACAATAACCCGAAATCGATCTCCTAGTAGTAGGACAACCAGCCCAATCCGCATCCGAATAAGCAACCAAAAATATAGTAGAAGACGAAAATAACTGCAACCCATGATCTAAAGTACCACGAACATATCTCAAAATCTGTTTAAAAGCCGAGAAATGAGGCCCCCGAGGATCATACATATAAAGACAAATCTGTTGAACTGCATAGGAAATATCTAGGCGTGTAAAAGTAAGATACTGAAGAGAACCTGCAAGACTTCGATAAAAAATTGGGTCAGAGACTGAATCACCATCATCCCCTAGCTTAGACTCAGTATCAACAGGAATCTGGTTGGGATTACAATTAGCCATATGTGCCCGCTCAAGAATCTTAACAGCATACTTACGTTGAGACAAGAATATCCCTGAAGAATCACGTGTAACAGAAATACCCAGAAAATAATTAAGCGACCCAAGATATGTCATAGAAAACTCCTGATGCAAGAAAGCAATAATCTGTTGTAACAAAGTCTCAGAAGAAGTTGTGAGTACAATATCATCAACATACAATAATAGATAAGCAGTGTCAGTCCCCTGTCTGTAAATAAATAAAGATGTATCACGACGACTATGAGTAAACCCAACACGAGTAATATAAGCTACAAACCGTTAAAACCAACCCCGAGGGGCCTACTTTAGCCCATAAAGAGACCTTTGTAATAAACACACGTAGTTAGGATGTGCAAAATCCCATAACCGTAGAGGCTGATGCACATAAACAGTCTCAGATAAATCACTATGAAAGAAAGCATTATTGACATCAAGCTGATAAACCGGCCAATGTCGAGAAGTATCCAAACTAAGAACTGTTTGAATAGTACCCAGTTTAACAACCGGGCTAAAAGTCTCATCAACATCAATACCCTCTACCTATGTACTGTCATTCGCTACAAGATGAGCCTTGTAGCGACTAAGAGTGCCAGCTGCTAAGTACTTATGGAGAAACAACCACATACAACGAACAATATTGGCATCCGTAGGTCGAGGCACTAAAGTCCAAGTATCATTTTTAATAAGTGTATTATATTCATCACACATAGCATTTTGCCAATTTGGATCATTAAACGCATCTGTATACTATTTAGGTAAAGGTGAGACAGAAGACACATGAAGATTAAGACGCTGAGTAGGACAATTAGTCCTAACACGAAAACGTGTGCCCATGAGATGAACCAAAACCGAGTTTGGGTTAACATTTTGGGTGGGTTGAATTAGGGAAACAGAAATGGAAGTGGGCTGAGGTGTAGCAGGCTCTGTTTGAGTTGGCATGATATCCTTAGTAGTGGTATTAAGTGGCTCGTGATTAGTGGGCTATTGGGCGGTATTAATGGGCTCGGCATCAGTTGTGGTTGTATTAATAGGCTCGTTATGAATGGGCACATTAGTTGACGTGACATCAACAGGTGTCGTATGAGGGGTATCAGTTGAAATGGGAGAGGAGCGAATAGAGTTAGAAATTATATTAGACGACTCTTCCAAAAAGGTATATGAGGTAGGCGAGGTAGGTGAGGTAGGCGTCATTGACCCAATACCGTTTCATCAAAAGTAACATGGCAAGAAATAATTATTTTATTGGTGTTTAGATCAAGACAACACTAACCAAGGTGATTAGATGCATGTCCCAAAAAAAATAGAAGGTGTAGCCCGTGGTTCAAGTTTGTGAGTGGTGTCAAGGTGAGGGTAACAAAGACACCCAAAAGTACGTAAAATATATATTCCAGTGTGTACCAAGAAGACGGTAACAGGTACCATCATTTTAATTGCGCGTGATGGTTAATAATTTAATAAGATAATACCATTTAAGATGCTTCAACCCAACAAATTAGGAGATACAATAGCATTGAAATGAGAAGTGTCATATTTATAACTTTTTTGGCGACATTTAACCTCATAAATCATGCAAATATGCCCAAATTATGTGCTTGATCGTTCCTTTTTGTGTTTTTAGCACTTGGATGGCTTTTGGAAGAAATACACGTGACTTGGGCTCATTTGGAGAAGAAACGGAAAGATTGCAAGTCTAACAACGCAAATCTGATGAATAAAAATGCGTACTTGGCTGGAGACGCGTCACATTTTACATGTGACGGCGTAGAACCGTATAATAACGGCGTCAAATTTTGGTGACTGGTGTGGAGGATTCTCAACATAACTTAAGAAGCCTTAGAATATTCGACGGGGCGACGGTGTCAAGATTATAACGCGACGCCGTCGCGCCCATTTTCCTATATATACAAACTCGATTTTAGGGATTTTAGTGTGTAATTTTTTGGGAGACGAACCCTACCTTTAGAGGTCGATTGACAGCTATTAGTCCGTTTTTAGGTGTCACAACCCTCTTGTATCATCCTTAAACCAATGTATTTAATCACGTGAAGTCTTCTATCTTTATCATTTAATATGTCTATCTATTTGTTTGATGATTCTTGTTCTCGCTTCCCCTTTTAACATGCTAGGCTAGATCCATTAGTATTTATTTATGATTGCATGAAACTTAGTTTGTATATCCTTTTATATTGCTTCTTGTGATGGATGTGCGCGTTAGGCTCTAGAAAACAGGGTATAAAATATTACATTAGCTTAGACGTCTAGGGAAACGCGAGTGTGTATAAAGGATACCATCGGTAACAGTCTTCATACTACCTTACCCCTAATATGTTTGATCCCTCTTAAGTGTTTTAATGCATTAATGTACTCTTAGGGGCCTTGTAATAGTCTTCATACTACCTTACATGTACGTTGCCTTAACGGAATATTACATAGACGACGTTTTCGTGTAATTCGTTCATGACTAAGGAAATACTTACATAGATCATCACAAGTGTGACAAAGCAATAGAATTAGGAGAAGCAAACTAACGAGTAGTGCATGATTAAGTAAATATGTTTGTTTACCATATAAGTTTCCACCAAAATTAGTTTAGATTTATTATTTAGTTTAATTAGTTAAAACCAAAACCAACCTCTAAAACCTGAATTTACTTGCTTTCTAAAAATATAAAAATACCAAAAAGAATCTTCTTTCAACCCCTTAGACCTCTGTTATATTATGTTCGAGCCTTCCCAACCTATTCACCTAGAGAACGATAACAACCTTCGAGTCATGCCTAACTACACTACAATGGTTAGGTACACTGCCTAGGGAGTTGTAAAATTCTTTATGAGTCGCAACACCCACATCAAGTTTTTGGCGCCGCTGCGTGGGGAATAGTTAGGTTTCAAATTTTATCTAGCTTAGGTCTACTCACTTGATTCCTATCAAGTGAGATTTTAATTTTTGTCTATTAGCTTTCTTTAGTCTATCTTTTCTTTGTTCCTATTGTTTCGTAATTCCCCATCATGACCCGTGGTACCGCTAAGAAATTAACGAAACCCCTCGACGAACCTGAATGAGAATTACGCAGGCGCAGAAGATCCGCTTGGCGCCAACATCAAAATGAATCACTGGCTATAGTTGGGAGAAACCTTTTCGACGAAGAAGAGTCATGTTTCATTAACTCCAGAGCCGAGCCATCTGTCCCCCTCAAAACCTTATGGGAAAACTCCCTTCCCAGCTCAGCCGGTTTCCAAAACCCTATCATCCTCCCCGCTGGGCAAACATGAAACATCGTCGACTCATGTGATATATGGCTGATTCAAGGGGCATGTACATTCTAAGGATTGAAAAGCAAAAACCATATTCATCACATCAAACATTACTTGAGTATAGTGGATAACATACAAGCTGACGGAGCCATAAAAGACACATCTATGCTACGTTTCTTTCACTTCTCCCTCAAGGGAAAATCAAAAGAATGGTTCGATAAAACACCACCTGCCTAATTTATGACATGGGAACAGCTCGTCTCACGATTCATTGATTACTTCTTTCTAGCAGGCCGCACCTCGTTCCTTCGAGACATGATCCTTCGATTCCAACAAGGGACTAACGAACCTATCAAGAGTGCCTGGATTCGCTTCCAGGATCTGATCCGACAAGTCCCCCATCATGGAATACAAAAATGGCTTTTTGTCCAGATCTTTCACGATAACATATCTCCTGAGGACCGCGGGAAACTCGATCAGTTCGCTCATTTCCGCTTTAGCTTGCTCAATGAAGAAGAAGGGTGGAATCGTATAAAATAATACGTCTAGTATCAAGATGACTTATGGGATGACCCACCACTGCCCATGAACATCTCCTCAATTTCGGAGATAATAAAGCCTACATTCGAAGGACGCTTAAAAAGGGCTTGCAAGAAGATCTCTTACCTTACAACTGTAACACCCCGCTAAAAGCGAAAACACGAAGTGTAACAAAACAAGGCACAAGCACAACACCATTTATTAATTAATCAAAAATAGTACTTTATTACAATATTTGCCTTAGCCGAACATTGGCATTAAAACATAAGTTTTGACTTCACATAAGCTTCGTCTTGACGTTTCAAATTTTTAAAGAGATGACACAGTGAGACCCCATAATGTAATGCCTTCATAAGAACTTACTAACGATCACCTGAAATGCATGAAAAAACGGGTCAACTATGAAAATAGTTGGTGAGTACACGGGTTTTATGAAAATGTGGTAAAAACCCATTTATAAGTAAGTCCTCATGGCAAGAGTCCTGTAAATCCATTCTATTACAAGTCCCGCCCATACAAGACTTGTAATAAAATAGATTCACCTACACTTCCATGACAATAAACAAGTCCCCAAAAATAGTTTATAAAAGAGTATATTATAGCCAGAGTCATATAAATTTACTCCATACAAGTCTCGCCCATACAAGACTTGTATCGGATAAATTCACACGCAATTCCATAATAAATAGATATGTCAAAAATTAGAAATTCAAAATGTTCAAAGCTATGTGGTTAATATTAAAGTACAAAGTCCAAGTAAAATGCACACGCAATAAATATAGTGTCAAAGAACAAATGAACGACTGCCCTTATATATAAATATTATGCAAATTCCTAAACAGTGAAACGAGAGGTTGGCCAACCTCTAATAGCGCTACCCATAATATCTACACTCTTGTTCGGTGAAGCGCAACAAGTACATATAATTGGGTAAGAACATGAACCCAATCAAGTGGGACTTAGACATGTGGGGAAGAACAAGATCTCAAACACCTAACACTATATTCATGCACCTTACGTATTCAAACAGAATATGTAAAGTCTCGTTTTAATAAAAATAATATTAACCAAGTCTTACATATTATAAAAATAATATGCGAAGTCCGACAATGTACAAATCATACGTATATCATAAGATTATATGCAAAGTTCAATTTAATAAAGTCACGCGTATATAAAACAATACGCAAGGTCTTAATATGACAATTGACAGATTTAAAATCAGTTCATAGTACGCAAAAGTCCCCAAAATAGAAAGCGGTAAAACGAGGACCTTGCGAATACTCAAAAGTACTTATCCAGTTCAAAGGAAGTTCTAATAGTCTAGTATAGCTCAAAAAGATTAAGATAGTCCATATAATCCAAAAAGTCCATTTAGCCCGAAAAGCCCATTTAGTCCAAAAAGTCTATTTAGTCCAAATAGTTCAAAATGTCAAAATAGTCCAATATAGTCCAATATAATTCAAGTAGTTCATAAAATTCAAGTAGTTCATAAGGCAATACAATCATGCATTCCACCCCAAAAACGTATAAAACAACTTAAAAGAGGGGCCGTGAACTCACCTTAGCTAAGAAAAGATGCGAGTATTATCGAAGATGAACGGAACGAGAGAAAATAAAGAGAACCCGTCTAACTCACCCTTCTAAGTACAACCTATCATATATGATAAGGAACTAAAAAGGTCCTAACAATATGCTCGACTATGCCGGAAACTTATTTATTAGTCATTTTTAGTACTAAGTGCTCCATTTGTTCATTAGTCTATTTTACCAATTTACGTCCTGACTTTTTGGTGCACTTTCAGTGTCTCGTTCACTAAGTTCAAGGTGTTTATGATTTTTGTCCTCTGGTTATATATTATTACAGTACCTTAGGTGTTTACACAAAATTTTATAGACATTTCTCATGTGTTTAAATTACCAAAATACCTTTCACAAGCAAAATGGGCCAATTCTGGACTTCTCTTTTTGTACAGACCAT
>BQNB010117447.1:3664-21172 GCA_026074375.1 Tanacetum coccineum
TACTACATTAGTTATTGCATAGGTCGACTAAGTTTCGCGAACATATAATATGATGTTTTGTTGATCGTAAATAAAAGCTATGGATCATCTTTAATGAGTTTTTCGATCGTCATCAAAAAGTGATGTGCACCTTCAACAAAAGAAACTTGGATCATCGATGGAGAGCTTCCTAATTTGTGTCGTCTCAACATTTATTTGAAGATAATATTTTTTTAAGTTGTTCGTCGATTCAGTGGTCAAGCTCATTTTGTCATGTGTGAGCACATTTGAAACTTCCGCGTGTAACAAGACTTAATATCCTTAACACAAGTAAGAGAAGAAACTCGTACCAGTAACAAGGAATATACATCCCTTTTGAGACGTCGCAGTTGTCACTTATACGAGCCAGCAACATGGAGAGTAACCACGTGGAGAAATCTACACTTTATTGAATTTTTATGTTGCTCTTAATGTAAGACAATTTTAGAGATGAAGTGATCGTCATGAGAAAAATGTCTTCGTCTTGTAAGATCTTGCTTAAATTTCGTGGGCGAATTTTTTTAAGGATGATAGATTTATAACAACCAAGAAATTTAAATATTTTAGTAATACATACGTACCCGTTTAAATAAATAAAAAATGAGTCATAACGTAACGCTCACTTCTGTTCGTTAGTTATTACCTGCTACTTTATGATTCGATCTAAATTTAGGGGACGGATTTTTTTTTAAGGATGGTAGAATTATAATACCCCTAAAATAATTTAGAAATAAGTACATAAATATGTTTATTATCAAACTAATAATATGGCTTGCTATTTTTAATAATAAATATAACAAGTATGTTATGTTTGAGTTAAGAGTCAATATGACTTGTCACTTCACTAACGTCATATTCAAATGATTTTGATTAAGTTTCCTATAATTATAATGATTACTTATAATTAAGTAAATATATCAACATCTGATACTTTTATAAGTAAAGCTAAGATATCATATATCATAAATGAAAGTTTATAAATGAAAAGTTAAAAATCAGTTATACAAGACTTCCATTTTTATTGTAAAAGTGGTCAAATTGACAACCAAAATTACCGAAAGTTTAGCCATGATTGGTCTTATCTTTGTCAAATTTAAAAACTCGTTCAAAGCTTTCCCCAAAAATATTAAGGCTTTCCTATCTTATTCCGCTAATTTCGAAAGGGGTTAATATTATCGCTACACATCTAAAAAAATATTCAAAACCCACAGCCAACATTGATCTTTGTTGCTCCACTTTTTGTGTTATTAGAAGCTGCGACACCGTTATCTTTAATTAATTATTATTGAGCAACTTTGTAGTTACTGCACATGTTTTAGATCAACATTGCTTTTTCTTAATGTTAATCTTAGTATGCAAAAGCATATTTTTAGGTTGCGGGTAATTGTAGAATGTTGGATATAGATATGCTTTCTTTAATTGGCAGTATTTGGTTGGTTTTAGTTCAGTACTTTTAAGGCTTCAAATACTTGCTTTTAGGATAGAATTGGGTTTTTATGTAATTGTTTGTATAATGGTGGTGGGTGATTTTACTTAAATATTTGAAAGTAATGTTTCAGTTAGTTAGTTTTGGGTGTGATTTAAACTTTATATTATGTGTAGTGACAACTAATTTTCAAATAACCTTAGACGTCAACACGTTACGCATACAACAACTGCACACAACCCATGTGCATCGCACGGGTCTGCCTGCCTCGTATTAAGTATGAAGAGCTTAAGAGAATTAAGGATGCTTTGAATTGGTTTTATTATGGCAATATCATTAATCAAATCTTGAATTGGTTTTATTATGGCAATATCATTAATCAAATCTTTATGCTTGATACAAGAATGTGACCATACACATACTACAAGTCCTTAGCTAGATGTTAAAATTTCAACAAGCCGCCAAGCATATTTCGATCTAAAGTTTCGCTTACGTATGACAAAGCTAGTCTAGTCGTGTCTAATGAGCCTTGAAGAGATTAAGTGGCTTTAAAAGATATATGAGTAAAAACATAAAAGAGTAATTATGCATGTACCTATAGTATGCTTTAATTTATAAGACTATTAGATCATAGTATTATTTAATATAGAAGTTATATATATCACAATTACTTAACGTAAATATAAAGATAAGTAAACGTAATTGTTGCCTTGCAATTGATTTTATTAAACAAAGAGTTCACGCATAATGAATAAACATTTAAAATAATTAGAGTTAATAATTATTGGTTTCATAATGTATGTAGATAATATGAAGTGGGAGTAAGAAGATTAGATTTGTCAAGTAAGCGTTGATTTGTTTAAGGTACGGATATTCTTAATACCTACTTCTCTTTACTATTATTATGATTTATGCGTTGCTTCGTTCGTTCCGTTATTCGTACAGATATTCTATCTTTTCTTTTAAGGACTCTCATTACTATTGATCTGTATCTATTTGTACCTTTGCAATCATTATATCCGTTGTCTATTATTTGATTTGATATTCGTTCGCTACCTATTTGATAATTTTGTTGAACCCCTTGAACTCATTTCACACATGCTTCATTTGACATTGCCATGATATGAACTTATTCATTTTTTTAGACATGACCTTTTGTTGACATAATATGTTTCGTTTCGATATGCTATATAAACCTTTTGTTCTGTTCTGATGCCCGAGCTAACTAGCCATGGAGGTACCATGGCCGCGTCATTGAGGCACCAATGGCGTGACACTATCTGTGGCGGTGTGATCAGTCCACGGTGTTCCCTTTTGCTTTGTGTGCTCTATTATGCACTTGTCCATATATGATTTGATTTCTAGGGAGCGTATGGATGCATCATAGATATTTTGTTTAGTTTTGTTTCTGTGAATGGATCAGTGTGGTGCTAACACCCCATTTCACATTTTGTAGGGTACATCTAAAGTCTACAACTCCTATGTACAATTTGATATGATATGATACGATACAATGTATGTTGGATTATTTCGTCTAAGCGTGTGGCATGCTTTAGACTTTTGTTTCGAGCTCGTGGGGCATTTCTATATGTTTTGTTTTGCTACTTATTTGTTCAGTTCTGATGATATATGAAATCTCTGATTCCCTTTCGTTTACTACATATGTTTGATCTATTGTTTCGTTTGGCTATCTATTTCGTTTGACTATCTATTTTGTTTGGCTTCCTATTTTGTTTGGCAAGCTATTTTGTTTGGCTACCTATTTCGTTCAGCTCTTATGATATGAGATCTTTTTTACCCAGGTTATGGTGATTCCATTTTGTTTACTTATTCACACTTGATCTATATGTTTTGTTTATAACTGTTCATTGAGCTTTTTAGCTCAACCGTATTTCTTTTCCTCGCGACAAGTAACTAGGAGAAGTTGTGATACGAGCGAATAGTACATAAGAGCTTATATTGGACCATCTTAAGGGACTAGCATACCACATCTACACTATAAGTTATTTAGAAGTTAGATTTTGGATCAGTTGCTATCATAGAAGACCTTTATGTATATACTTTGTATTTCCTTAGTAATTGGTAAAATTTTGTTAACCCATTTTATTAGTAATATCTTCCGCTTGCATATGTTTTGGTTCTGTAAGTGTGACATTCTGGCCTATTTCAAGGTGGGGTGTTATAATTATGGTATCAGAGCCAGGTTTCGACCTGTAGTATCTAAGGTATAGCCTGTGAGGATTGACTCTAGGTTTTGACATGCTAGTGTATAAGTTATGATCTCTAAGGATTTGTGCTAGCTTTTGTTTAAAAAAAGTTAAGATATGATCAGTGAGGATTGGGTAGATTATATGTTAGGGCATACGTTTCTGTATCTTTGCTTTGCCTCATTTTGATTCAGGTTCATGCTTTTAGTTAAGTCTCTTGCAAGTTTATTTTTTTTTCTTACACTAAGAAATACACCAGCTACAGTTAGATTACCTTGAATTTTGTTGCTTTAAGTTTCTTATAAATATTAGGTCTTTTCCTTGTATCGGGATATCTTTGAGTTTTAATAAAAGCTTTTGCTTTATTTTTGATGGTTTTTGCTAAGATTCTCTTAATAATCGATATTCGTTTGAATCAACGGTTGTTGGAGTTTGCCTGATTATCGGTATTCTTTGAATCAACGATAGTTGGAAGATTATTTCTGGTATTCATTGGAATCAACAAATTCAATTTGTCATCTCGTTTATTTTTTCTGGTATTCATTAGAATCAGCAGAGACAATTTGTAATCTCGTTTTGTTTACTTCATCAGTTATTGCATAGGTCGACTAAGTTTCGCAAACGTATAATATGATGTTTTGTTAATCATTAGTAAAGTACTATAGATCGTCGTGAAGGAGTTTTATGGATCGTTATGTAAGATTTATGTGCATCATCGACAAGGGAAACATTGAATCATCATTGCAGAGATTCCTAATTTAAGTCATTTAAACGTTAGTTGCAATATAGTCTTCTTTTTAATGTTGTCATCGATTTGATGGTCATGCTTGATTCGTGATGTGTAAGCACGTTTAGACTTTTCACGAGTGTAATAAAACTTAGAAATGAAACTCACACCAATAACAAGTTACGTGCATACGTTTTGAGACGTCACAGTTCTCACGGTGTACGTGCCAGTAACATGGAGATTAACCACACAGAAAAGTCTACACTCTATTGAAGTTTACGTTGCTCTTAACGTGAGACAATTTTGGAGATGGAGTGGTCATCTTTAGAAAAATGTCTTCGTCTTGTAAGCTTTTGCTTAAATTTCGCGGCCGAATTTTTTTAGGAGGGTAGATTTATAACACCCAAGAAATTTAAATATTCCAGTAATATCTACGCACTAGTTTAAATAAAAAAATGAATCATAACAAAAAGTATACATCTTTTCATTAGTTGTTACGTACTATTTAAGGATTCGATCTAAATTTTGATGACAAAATTATTTTTAAGGGTGGTAGAATTATAATACCCCTAAAATAATATAGGCATAACAGTAGTACTAATAATAAGAATCTTAAAGATACAAATAAATAACTAGCATGTATCTTGTATGTTTGACGTTTTTAGGAAGTCATTTATAGTGGCAATTGGGGTTGGACTTTTTGAAAGAAAAAAAACGATTTATATGCATGTTATATGTTCGCACGGCGTTACCAAATAAATAGCATGGTCTAATAAATTACATTAATATTGATTGATAGCTAATTTAAGAAAATTTATTCAATTAGTTTATGTGATTAGTCAATTACGTCAGCAAACAAGATCCTTATGTCCCTTTATATTTGAAGAATTCGTTCATCAATCACACATTCTCATTCATAAAAGCCTCTCTAAAATAGACGATCCGTTGCTAGATAGTCTCGATAGCAGTAAAAAAAGACATAAACTGCTTTATGATCATTCAAGGCTTAAGGTTGCGGTCGAGTGAAGGTTTTGGTTCGTGTTCGGGTTAAAGGTTTTGGTTCGCTGATGCGTTATAGTTCGTGATTGGATAGAGCTTCGAGTTATGTTTATCTGTTCGGTTACGTTTTGTTTAGTTTTGGATTGGTTTGTATCTCGCTGAATATTAGTGTACGTGTTCTTGTTTTGGTCTTGATACACTCACGTTTAGTCTTGAGGTAATTCTTGATCGATCATTCATCCTCATTTTGTTACTTGATATATACGTACATGCATATTCTAACGTAGATAAATTACAAGGGCTTATAAAATGAATATAGCATGGACTTAAGGAATGAAATTGGAATGAAGGAAGCTGTTATGATTGTAATGAAGATTGAAATTTTGAAGTCTTGCGTGAAACTATAAAAAAGGAAGCCATGCCTAAAAATACACTTTATATGATTAATATATGAATAGCTTTAATAATTTAATGGAAATCTTAAAACCTGCTTCATAATGGCCTACGTTTTATGATTTATGATTTTATACATATTAAGTATGAAGAGCTTGAGAGAATTAAGGATGCTTTGAATTGGTTTTATTATAGCAATATCATTAATCAAATCTTGAATTGGTTTTATTATGGCAATATCATTAATCAAATCTTTATGCTTGATACAAGAATGTGACCATACACATACTACAAGTCCTTAGCTTGATGTTAAAATTTCAACAAGCTGCTAAGCATATTTCAATCCAAAGTTTCGCTTACATATGACAAAGCTAGTCTAGTTGTGTTTAATGAGCCTTGAAGAGATGTAAGTGGCTTTAAAAGATATATAAGTAAAAACATAAAAGAGTAATTATGCATGTACCTCTAGTGTGCTTTAATTTATAAGACTATTAGATCATAGTATTATTTAATATAGAAGTTATATATATCACAATTACTTAACGTAAATATAAAGATAAGTAAACGTAACTGTTGCCTAGCAATTGATTTTATTAAACTAAGAGTTCACGCATAATGAATAAACATTTAAAATAATTAGTGTTAATAATTATTTGTTTCATAATTTATGTAGATAATATGAAGTGGGAGTAAGACGATTAGATTTGTCAAGTAAGCGTTGATTTGTTTAAGGTACGGATATTCTTAATACCTACTTCTCTTTACTATTATTATGATTTATGCGTTGCTTCGTTCGTTCGTTATTCGTACAGATATTCTATCTTTTCTTTTAAGGACTCTCATTACTATTGATCCGTATCTATTTGCACCTTTGCAATCATTATATTCGTTGCCTATTATTTGATTTGATATTCGTTCGCTACCTATTTGATAATTTTGTTGAACCCCTTGAACTCATTTCACGCATGCTTCATTTGACATTGCCATGATATGAACTTATTCATTTTGTTTAGACATGACCTTTTGTTAACATAATATGTTTCATTTTGATATGTTATATAAACCTTTTGTTCTGTTTCGATGCCTGAGCTAACTAGCCATGGAGGTACCATGGCCGCGTCATTGAGGCACCAATGGTGTGACACTATCTGTGGCGGTGTGATCAGTCCACGGCGTTCCCTTTTGTTTTGTGTGCTCTATTATGCACTTGGCCATATATGATTTAATTTGTAGGGAGCGTATGGATGCATCCTAGGTACTTCGTTTAGTTTTGTTTCTGTAAATGGATCAGTGTGGTGCCAACACCCCATTTCACATTTTGTAAGGTACATCTGGAGTCTGCAATTCCTATATACAATTTGATATGATATGATACAATACGATGTATGTTGGATTATTTAGTCTAAGCGTGTGACATGCTTTAGACTTTTGTTTCGAGCTTGTGGGGCATTTCTATATGTTTTGTTTGGCTACTTATTTGTTCAGTTCTGATGATATATGAAATCTCTGATACCCTTTCGTTTACTACATATATTTGATCTTTCTATTTTGTTTGGCTATCTGTTTCGTTTGGCAATATATTTCGTTTGGTTATCTATTTCGTTTGGCTATCTATTTTGTTTGGCTTCCTATTTCATTTGGCTACCTATTTTGTTTGGCTACCTATTTTGTTCAGCTCTTATGATATGAGATCTTTGTTACCCAGATTATGGTGAATCCATTTCGTTTACTTATTTATACTTGATCTATATGTTTTGTTTATATCTATTCACTGAGCTTTTTAGCTCAGCCGCATTTCTTTTCCTCGCGGCAGGTAACTAGGGGAAGTTGGGATACGAGCGAAGAGTGCATATGAGCTTATATTGGACCATCTTAAGGGACTAGCATACCACATCTACACTATAAGTTGTTTAGAAGTTGGATTTTGGATCAGTTGCTATTATAGAAGACCTTTATGTATAGACTTTGTATTTCCTTAGTAATTGGTAAAATTTTGTTAACCCATTTTATTTGTAAAGTCTTCCGCTTGCATATGTTTTGATTCTGTAAGTGTGACATTTTGGCCCGTTTCAAGACGGGGTGTTACAGTTATGCTAGGATCATCCATTCTGAAACAATCTTTTTAGAAAAACTATTAAATAACAAATACGTCGCGTTCAGTGAACTGAAGACGCCGTATTATACAGAATAAATAAACAAGCAGAATAATACACCAATCTAAATTACACTAACCCTAAGGGTTAGATCTAATCTAATTTTAAAAACCAAAATATCAAATAAAAATCAAGATTAATTTTCACTCCCCGGCAACGGCGCCAAAAACTTGATGTGCTTTCGTTGTATGATATATTTAAGATGATTCAAGTTTTAAATTTATATTTTCCGACTCAACCAAAAACAACACTTTAACGGGCAGTGTACCCGATCGGTAGTAGTTTCATGGTAAGTAGGGTGTCGAACACTTGAAGCGAGTTTAAATCTATCAATTTAATTAATATCTTGGTTATCTAATCTATGTTAATTCTATTCTATTCTAAACCTATGTTAAACCTATGTTAAACCTATGTCAATCTAAATCCTAATTCTAACGGGAAAAGGGGGTTTTACACTGAGAGGGAGGACTTGCATGGTTGGTTGGTGTCCATAATCAATTCAAAGGCACTTTTACCCACGCATGCTAAGTTAAACAAAGATAAAAGGAGCGTTCGAACCTTATATAAGAAAACTATATTAACCATTATTAATCCGATTAGAACGTTGGGTTTGTTTATTTAGTGCAATGATTTCTCCGCGACTCATTGGTGCATCATCATTCTTAAGACTTAGGGGTTACATCATCCTAAGACCTAGACACAATAATTCTGTCACAATTAAAGCATCCGCATAAAGCATCCTTATTTATTGATTATAATCTATCTTAGGGATTAAAGCAATGATGATCCTGTTAAACCCTAGCTCATAGAGACTTTACCCACTTACCGCTTAATGGAAATTTATACACTAGTAGTCCACTTGTCCAACTATCCAATGGAATCAGAACGTTACTTTTTTAATTTCAGGTCACCTGCTAGGTCAAACACGATCAATAAACTATTGACAATGCAATTTAACTAGTTAAGCCCCCGAAGCGTATCTAGACACAGATTAGAAGGACAATATTAGTGTAACTATGATTCTAGATGTATATAATCATAATATGGGAGCTATCCCAGACTCTAGATCTGCTTGGTCACTTCCACTAGATCCAGTTGAATGATAGGTCGCAATACAAAAGAACGTAAAAAAGTATAAAATTGATAACATAACAAGCACTCAAACAATAAATCAATGAAATCGTGATAAAACAAATACCAAACATTCAGATCTTCCTAATAATGCTAATACCCGAAGGTATTGGCCTTAACGTCATAATAAATACAAGTGTATTTATTTAGCAAGGTAAACTAACCGAAGGTAACAAATGATACCAAAAACTGAAACGATTAATTAGTATATGGAATTACTCATTGTTTCTAGGGAATTGAATACGTTGGCTCGACTATTGCTCTTTTTCTCCTTCTAAAAATCAACGTTTGTGGTTTAGGTATCGCGAATATACTTTAACACACTTAAAAACTCGTTTTTGAGTTTTGTATTTTAGGGTTGGAAATCGTTGGATACGACGTATCAAAAGTTGGATACGGCGTATTGGGGGGATTTCTTGGGTAGTGGGACACGCTTTGATATCTTCCAGAATATTATATTGATTCCATATCTTGAATACGGCGTATTGAGTCCTCTGGATACGGCGTATTGATCTTTATTACTGAGTGGTCTTTGGTGAGTGCTCGCACGGATACGCCGTATCTTCCTTGATGGATACAACGTATTGGTCTTTAGAATAGTAATCTTCAAAATATATTCATTTAAGCTCTAGAATGCGCGCCTTTTGCTATACTTTCATAAATTACTCCATATTACTTCATTCTCAAATATAAATGATTAAAGTCACAATTTTTGCCATTAATACTCTAAAACGGGGTTAATAACACGGGATAAATGATGTTATAAAATAGTCGTTATTTGATGTCATCACACCTTGCCACTTTCGACAAGGTGATAAAAGATAGGACCACAACTTCAGCAATTACCGAGGGTACATAGGGTTTTGAACATACCAAAGAAGTTTTCCAAAAAGAGGTGATTCCATTTATTAACTCTTTAAGGGAATCATTTAAGGATTTTGACAATGGACTTCACCTTGAACTTAATGAAATGAAAGCAGTCTTTAACCAAATGGAAGCTGAGGTTGACTAGTGTTCTGTAGACAAGAAGTGTTTTGAAATCCAAAATAAAGAACTTTTTCTTGAAAATGATTGTCTCTTGGGAAAATAATCATCTATTTAGATATAGTACTGATGGGTAAATCGTTTTTAAATAACTTTTCATAAGCTATAAATTTATAACAAAGAAGTTCTTCTCGATCATTATCCCATTGTTACTATTTGAGATGAAGCTTTTACTGGTAGCAGAAATGTATTCTTTCGTGGTCGGTCCTACCAATGTGATCTTCTTCTTAACCTGAGAACAAGAATAAAATGATCAGTAGGATGTGCCCTCAAGGGAGAGAACACATAGAAACAGAAAACCAATTATGAAAAACTGGTATTGTATCAGATAACAAATACGTCGTATTCTATTGATCAGTAATACGTCGTATAAGTCTGTTGAATAGCAGTATGCCGTATTGAGTTCACTGAATAAGCCGTATGTTTGGAAGAACAAATACGCCATTTAGACAGTAAAAAAAACACGTTGTCCTGAGTAGAAAGTTAGATACACCGTATCCAACTGGTGGATACGCCGTATCAAGTGACCAGTCAGAACATAATACTATATAAAACACAATTAAATGCAATAAATTAAAGCACACAATTAAACTAAACAATTAACTGTTAGAAATCAGAATTAATAATTTTACACTAAACAAGTTAAAGCTTAGAAATACTAAAAAGAATAAAGATTAAACTAATCACTCCCCGGCAATGGCCCCAAAAACCTTGACGTGTCGTTGTATAGGTGTTATTTATGATTATCAGGTTTTACATTTATATTTAGCCGACTAACCTAAAGAAACACTTTAACGAGCAGAGTACCCGGTCAAGATGTAGCTTCGCGGTAAGTAGGGTGTCGAACACTAAGAGTGAGAGTTAACCTATTATTCTATCAGTATTTTATTCTATCTAGATTAGTCTAATTACTTGGTTAAACCTATGCTATACATATTTACTAGAGGTAAAGGGGGGTTTTCAGCTAGAGAGACTGGCACAGGTTTACGGTGACAAATATCAATTCTAAGCACAATACACACTAAAGCAAATAAACACGAGACAAAAGAGCGGAACGAGCCAAATAATAGAAAACTGTATTAACCATGTTAAATCTGATTAAATGTTGGTTTGATTAATTAGTGCAATGGCTGCTTATCTTGAGGCGGCATATCATTCTTAAGACTTAGGCGGTACTTCTTCCTAATACCTAGACACGAACAATCCTGTCATGATTAACGCATCCGCATAAAGCATCTTATAGTTTAATTATAATCTACCATAGGGAATTAAAGTAGTGGTGATCCTGTTAATACCCTAGCCCATCGGGTATTTACCCACTTATTGCTTGATGTTGTTTTATATGCCGGTAGTCCACCACCAAAATTAATACCAATTAATAAATGAACAATACTGGTTGAACAATATCGGGTTACCTATCGGTCAACTAAGCTCATAATCAAAGAGTAATGATAAGGTGTCATTTGTGATCCTATTGGTCATGGCATATAGAGCACAACATGGAGAGCCATCCCGGCATCTAGATTACTGGTTAGGTCTCCCTAGACACAGTTGAATGATATGTCGCATGTATAAGAACATAAAAAAGTATAAGGCAATAAACATAATTAAACAACAACGATAAATTAAGCAAAGCCAGATTAAAACAAAACAAACATTATAATCTTTATTAACATGGCTAATACTCGAGGGTATTAGCCCATAATCATTGTCATTATTACAAACGTGATCAAACAATTAAAAATCAAATGATTAAGAAAGTAAGAATTACATGATGTCTTCTATGGAATTAGGAGTAGTGCTCGACCTTGGCTGCTCTTCTTGGCTTGAGAAATTCAAACTTTAGTTTGTATACTATACAGAGAATATGATAAGTGTACACTGAAACACTCATTTGAGTCTTGTATTTAATGAGTGTCTGAAAATACGCCTGGATAACGCGTAATGGGGATAAGTGGATACGGCGTATACGGGATAAATTTCCTTGGAGTCCCGCGATAATACAAATCAATTAAGATAATTAACCGATCAATCCCTATTAATTGCGTATCTATGACTGATGAACAACTGTGCATATGGTAGTAAGTGGATGACGACCGGATCGGGAACTTGATATTACGCGTTTCTTTGAGCAGACTGGCGCTGATGTATAGCGCCGGTATCTTCATTGCGGATACGCGTATAGGTTCAGAAAATAGTATTCTTCAAATGTTTTGTTTAAAAAAAAAAAAAAAAAAAAAATAATGGGGGGGGGGGGGGGGGGGGGGGGGGGGGGGGGGGGGGGGGGGGGGAAAAAAAAAAAAAAAAAAAAAAAAAAAAAATAAAAAAAAAAAAAAAAAAAGATAGAAAAAAAAAAAAAAAAAATAAAAAAAAAGCTCTGAGATTTGCGCCTTTTGCTTGCTCTTCACAAGCTACTCCTAATTAACTGCAATAATAAACTTTTAAAGCAATTAAGTACCTAATATCTTGCTAAAACTATATAAAAGTGGGGTAAAAATATACGTGGGATAAAATGATATAATGTTGACGTTATTTGATGATATCATTTTTGCTTTAATTTTAATGCCGTAAAAAAATGAAAATGAGATGAAAATATATAAATAAGAAAATAAGTGAGGCCCGTAGAATTAGTTAGTTTATGACTTGACCGAGTGTTTCACTGTCTATGCTTTCTTCCCCCTTAGCTTTTCGAGACTAAAGCGATTGGCTTAACAAAATTTTTTTGCAAAGAAACGAAAAATGACAGAGTTGATATAAGTTAGATGCTAAGCGTGGATAGTTGGATCTCTTTAGAGCTCCATGGAGAGGTTATTGTGGCTTTTTGCTCCCACCAGCTTAATAAACGTTATATAATTGTTAAATAAATAAAGTTAATTTAGTTTTTGTGATTATTAGTTTAAATCCCTTTGTAGAGATTCCTTCTGGTGAAATTAAGGTACACATCGACGTTTTTGTCATGTTGTGGGAGAACAAAAAAAATAGTCTACCGATTCCTGACGCTCGCCTACCGGTTGTCTAGGTAGTTTCAAAGACCACATGACTTGAAATTCGGCTAATATTAATAATAACGTGCTAAACTGAAGGCCGAAATACAGACTACTGAACCATGATCGTACTCGCATACCGAGTGGTAGTCTTTAAAAACATGGTGGAGGTAATATAAGAATTAATAAATCGAGACTGCTAAAAGTTTTACCTTGACCATGGTCGGCCTCGCATACCGAGGTGGGGCATTTTTTCAAAAAGTCGATAAGGATCTCCCTGGTCGAAATAAGCTCCTGGCCATGGCAGCTCGCATACCTATGGTGGCAGTTGTTTAAAGAGGGGACCGAGAGATAATATTGTTGCAATAATAATATGAAAAAATAAAGCCAAATTTCGACTCCCGGGGTTTTATCTTTAATAAAGCTCTTTTCCGACTCTGGACTGCGTATAGAGTTGTTACGAATGAAATAAAAAGGATAACCCCCTAAATCATGCGAAAAATTAGAAAAAGAACCGTAAAATGTGGAACCTTATTCTCACCATATCGTCTCTTTATGAAAAGGATTTCAACTAATTAATGCCAAACCGGGTTTAGCATTATATTAAATAAGGGCATAATTTATTTGTCACCTATATATAATAAAATCCATAGAGATTAGATGAATAAGAATCAAAGTAGCTATCGTACACAATTTGATTTTATGAGTAGTGTTAGCATCTATTCCTATATTTGGCTGTGATTTTGTTTTAAGTTTAATTTGGGGATTGTGAAAAGTCAAGGATGACGAACTCCCGTTCTTAAAGCTAAATTTTCTAATTTTTTTAGTTTTATCTATTATTGAAGAAGTGGTTAAAACGGGGGCGCTTTCAAAATAAATAATTTTTGAACCTTCTTAATGGACCTTTTCTATTCTTGTTTGATTGTGACGGGTCATAAGTTAAAGGGGATAAAATTATTTATTCCCGGGCGTGTTTTATTTACATTACGTGTGAGACCAGCAATGGCTTAGTGTGGGAGAATTTAACGTGTGCTAAAACACGCATCATTTGTACCCCAGAAAACACTATAAATCGGACTAAAAAATACTAAAATTATCACACCCCGCCAAGGCGGAAACACGAGGCATAACATCATGGATATCATCACAACACAATGTTGTCAAAAATAGAGAAACACTAAATGCATAATTAAGCAATAAAGACATAATGTGTCATGACAATACCAAAAACCAAAAGAACGACATCTTGTATTAATGAAAAAGGGTCTCACCAATACAAAATCAATATCTCACGATCCTAATAAAATCAAATAACATTCAACAAAATCATGCAACAAACATAAACAAACTCAGGAGCGAACTCCAATGCAATCCTAGCGTTCATTCTAGCCACCCGACTCTTTACCTCGTATACTCATGAAGCTCACCTAAAAATGATGCTTAAAAATGTCAACACAACAGTTGGTGAGAGTCATATAGGTTTTTAAGGACAAACCAAAACAAACCTTTAAAATCTAATTACTGTGTGAAAAATAAAACATAACATTAGTAGACATAACATCGAACTATCATGAACACAAACTACATGGTAATCCCATTCAATCCCATTAAAGACGTTCAACGCATCAATCCTCACAAGCAAAAACCATAACTAACAATGAGACGATCACCTTACTCAAACAACTCATAGTAATAAAGAAGATCACGCCATAACAACGAAAATTCCATAAATGCCGATGAGACGATCACAGCTCAGATAGCACAACAATTCATACCTAAAAGCAAGTAAGCACAATAACATACAAATAAATCCACGATTAGCCCATCATCATTTAAATCAACATTACACAGTAACTAAAACAAAAACATTTACAAAAAACCTTTTTTGCCATTTATTTTTTCACCCCAAGAAACATAAGAAAAAGGGCTAGATGAAAACTCACCTATGCTTAGCTACCCAAAAGAATCCCAACAAAAAGCTTCACGAAATACTTCACAGATAATCGTAAACAATTAAGCACTACAATAAGCTAATACCATCAATTGGCATTCAAACCCAATATGAATGTAACCTCTACTATGATATAACCTCAACTATGATGGATATCTAAGCTATCTACCATAGCTCTATACTTGATTTAAACCTTTTCCAACTCTTATATACACCATTTACACTTCAATACTACACTTTAAATTTTCTAGATTAGAGCAGAATTTTATACCCACTTACGCGTCCTAAACGTACCACTTAAACACTCCCATGATTCAAAACAAAATTCACCATGCTACTTATATGCCTTATGAACCTCTCATAGCTCTCCTAAAACCATTACCCTTTTACAAATACCCCTTAGAAATTCATTATTCCAAAGTGTCCAAAATTCATCCAGAATCTGACCTCCTAAAAGTATAACGTTAGATAACCTACTTAAACTTCATAACCTACTTAGAAAAAATTCAGAGGTCACACACAATATATAAACTAACTTCCACGTGATTTAGAGCCTCTAACTAGATGTCTAAGTATTTTTAGAAAAATAAAAACCAAAACTGAAATTTGTTACAGTTTTACACACTGATTTTGTAACGACCCTTTGAACCACTTCCCGACCATAAAAACTTACGAGACCAACTTTGCTGGAAAGTAGACTCTCTAATGTTATCTCCAGTATGTTGTAATTTGTTTATTTTATAATTTATGATTGAGTTATGACCGTTACAAAACTGCCTAACTTTCTGCAGTGAATTAAACAATTAATTCGAGCGATCTAGACCCTAACCGACTAACCCAATCATGAAAACAATCAAAAGAATGATCAAACATGATCTATACATCATAAAATTTCAGAAACATAAAATCCGAATCCAAACCCTAGCCGAAAATTACATGTTTAAAACCCTAATCCATCATGCTAGATTATATTAATTAAAATAAAGACTAGAATTAAACAAGGATTAGAAAATACCTTAAACCCTAAAATTTTCTTCTTTTTCTTCTCTTGGTCGACCGATCAATAGAGGGTCTAGGGATTTTAATTTTTGTATTTATAGGCCTCCTAAAAGATCCTAGATAAAAACTAATTAGAATTTGATTCCAAGTAAAACTCCTTTTCCTCTTTTTTTAAACCAGCCGAATAAGCCTCTATGTATTTTTTTTCTTTTATTTATTAATTATATAGTTACTTGTATTTTCTTAAATTTTTATAAAACCTAAGCTTGTTTGCACATACCTTTTTTTTAAACACAATTTACTATACTTTTTTAAAAATAATTAACTTTCCAAAAATACTATTCATTTCACAAATTCACTTTCTAAAAATAGAGAGTCTTCCAAAAACTCTCATATCTTAACAAACTCATTTATTTCACAAATGATACACTTCTTATTTTAATCCATCACCTAGACATCCACATATTAACCAAAACAATTCTCTAAAAATACCCAATCAATTTCATTATCACTATAAGTGATTAAAATGAATTTTCTCCATCAAATAACTTATTTCTCTTAACTTAACCTCTAAAACCTAAACTTATCTTAAATTACTAACACAAAAATACGTATACGCATAATTACTTACACAATTAACGTGGAACCGCTTCAATCACCGAAATCATTTCCTTGTCACCAAAAGTGAACGGAACGAACTTCGCAAAATTCAACACAAATCCAATCCCAATGAGACGATCACGCTTAATGGATTGATTATCCAATCTCACATATCCCACATAAACACATATAAACACGTATAAACACATAACCATACATTGCAACAGATACATTTAGGTCAACACTACGGTTTGACCAACCTGCTCAAGTCATGGTTGTCATACGTGCTAATAAAGCCTTCAAGTTTAGATGGTACGTATGCAAGAAAGGACTTTCACGCATATACTGGCATGGAACATCAACTATTCAAAGAAACAATACTCAAAAACTTTGATTCCATTGAAGATTATATGCTCAAAACAATCATTTATGCACAAACGATTCAGAAAAGGTTGGATGACAAAAAGTTGCAGATTCAAGAGTGCACAGTTCAAAAGGTTAAAGCATCAGATGCTAGTTCGGGAGAAAAAGAATGCAGTTGGATTGTATCAGACAAAGGGAATGATCAAGGTTTAGAGAATGATCAAGGTTTAGAGAATCAAAGCAACACATCTGGAGATGAAAGCAGCAGGTCAAGGAATGAATGCAATGACAAAAGCACTTCTAGGGATGATACGGACATCAGACCTTCCTATGACACAGAACCAATGGTTGAGGTACCATATACTGCTGAATATAATGTGTTTGCTGTTGACACACAACATTCTGAGCAACCTGAATGCATTATTAACACATGTGTAGTGGAAAAGGTTGATAGCAATGTCATTCCTGATTCACCAGATATGTGTGATAATGAAATTCAGACTGACCATAATG
>BQNB010117448.1:0-21172 GCA_026074375.1 Tanacetum coccineum
ACCCGCGGCGGAATCTAAGGCATCTTGATCGTTGGAATTCAAAGAATTATAAAAAGTATCGAGTTGGTGTAGTTCCGAAAATTCATGGTGAGGACATTGACAAAGGAGTCCTTTAAAACGTTCACATGCTTCATTGAAGGTTTTGATATGTGCTTAATTACACATATCTTTTACCTCCAAAAACGAGCTTAAATGACCAAAAACAGACAAAAACTGCCAAATATATGTTTGTTTTGCATTTGTATTGTGCAGGAAGTGGATATCAACAAAAGGACGAAAAACCAATCAAAAAGAGACAAAACAGAACACGGGATGGAAAAGTGTGTGAAGACGAAGCCAAATCAAAGTAAAGTCTTCTCCGAGAAGAAAAAGCAAAGAAAAATATAACTTGAGGGGTCAAAAATGCCAAACCCCTAAGTTATATTATCATATAAACCACAGGGGCTGATTATGCCAATTGGGAAACTTCATTTATAAAAGAAAGAAAAAGGGAAAAAGAAAATGAAAAGAGGAAAGATGTGGAGGGGCCTTTCTTGTACACAAACCAAACATACCCTTAATCATCTTCAACCTCTCTCTGTCACAACCCAACTTGTATACCTTTTCTTTCCCACTCTTCCCGCCAATACCAAAACCAGCCAGCACCCTGTTTTTGCTCCCATACTTCTCTGCAAAATCACTCAACACCCTACTACTACCCATCCCAGCTTTATAAAGTCCATGTTGGCAATCCCTCTCCATTCCCAAAGCATTTCGTTGGCTGAGATTGTCTCCAAAGAAGCTCAAAAGAAATCAAAGGCTGGGATTTGCTTTAGATTCTCCTCACACAACTAGCACACTTGGTTTTATCTCTCCAAAGAGCATAAACGGTAAAAAAACTACATACAAGCCTCAACAAAGAAAAGTCAATGAAAGTCAAACAGAAGACTTCAGCTTGTTTTACCTTTTTCTCTGTATAAATAGGGCTAGTGAGCCATGTAAAAAAGGAGAGTAATTTTTAGTAGTGTAATTTTTAGTTTTTAATATAAAAAAAAAACTTTTTCCTTTCTGCAATTTGTAAAAGTTCCAAGTTTAATGAATTAGTTTGTTTTGCAATTCGTGATCCAAAAGTTTACATATACCTTAAGTTGTTAAAGCTACACATAAGCTCTGAAGATCGCAAAGCTCTTTATTTGAGCTAAATAAGTGTTAACCAAATTTAAAATCTGCAAACCATTTAATAACCTGAATTAACCATTGCATTGAATTTGTGAAAGCCTTTTTGGAAGTTGGTTGTTAATGGAAAACCAAAATGGATCATACCCTATAAATCTATTAATTAGCTAGGGGAGCTTATAGTTGCCCTATTGGGTTTTCCTCTTGTTAGCTAGAGGTTTCATTGTAAGTCACTTATTTAATTATTATGCAACTTTTCTTTAAGATACTGTAAGCAAGTTGCTAATTATTGTTTATTCCAGTCTTATCTTGCTTAATAGTGTTAATATATGCTTAATTCTTGGTTAAAGCTTATTGTATCATTTTATTTATACTTGTTCTTTTAATATGTCATTTTTAAGCTAAAATTGTGTGCCTTTTTGCTTATTCATCTTAATCTAATTGCTAATTTCTTTTTGAAAATTGGTTTCATTAGTGCTTAATATGTTCAAATAATCATTTGTTCTAAAGCTTTTGGCCTTAAACCTCATCTTAAAATTAGTTTTAAAAAATGGATTTCATATCTTTAAAGGGTGTTTGGGTCAAGGCTGAAAATGTCTTTTTGGCTCATGAATGGGTTGTCGTCATTATTTGATAAATTTCATTTAGCTATATTTGATGTCTTTATATAAGCGTTTAAAAACTCAAGTTTTTTATAATTGTTGAATTTCAATTTCCAAGTTTATATTAGCTTATTTGTGAACATGTTGAATTTTGCTTAAGTAGAAGTGCTTATTTTTGAGTTTTAGCTTAAAGTAGATATTAAGCTTTTTTGCATATAATTTTAAGTGTAATATTGCATTGGTTAAGTGTTGTTGTAATGTGCAAATGTGTTTTAAAGTTTAAGTTAGAATCTGCATGAGAGTTAAAAAAAGGGATAATTAGCTTTTTCATAAGCTCATTCTGGCTTATTTAGTGTTTCAAAATATCTTTTGAGTCTTAATTATTGTTCATTGAGCTTAAATCTCAATCTGTTTTTAGCTTATAATCATCATAAAAAAAAATCCAGAATTGCTTGCTCCATGTTTTTAGCTCAAAAATTGCTTATTTACAGTAAAATCAAAAAAAAGTATTTAGTCATTTGTATCTTATTGTGCTTTATTCAAATGTGTGCACATTTAAAAAAGGTGAATAGTGGGCTTAATTATAAGGACTCATTAGTGAGCTAACATCCAAAAGCACACTTTTTATTTGGGCTATTAGGATTATCAGCTTATTTTCATTTTGCTTATTTTAGAAAAAGTTAGAGTTACAATATTTATGATGCAAATTGAGTGAGTTTAAGTATGTTTTATGGTTAAAAAGCTTTTGGAATCAGATTAAGCAACATATAAGCTTTCCAAAACATCTTTCCTTTTTCATTTTGGTTTTAATTTTGAGCTTTTTTACAGCATTTATTTACTAAAGTACAGTCCAAGCTTAACTTTCTGCAATCACAGCTATATTGGCTTTTTGGGGCATATGAGTGCTTATTTTTATAAATTGCCTTATTAAAGTTGCTTTAAAACAAGTCCTGGACAAACTTTCGGTTTTGATTTGGCTAAAAACGTAATTTTTTAAAATCAAGCCTAGTTTTTTTTTAGCCTCGTTTCTGCTGGTAGAGTTGTCGTTTCTGCTGGTAGTGCACCGTTTCTGCTGATAGTGCATCGTTTCTGCTGATAGGGTTAAAATTTTGCATAATTTAAGATTTTTTTTTTTTTTTTTTCTTATTTTCCATGCCCGTTTTAGGTTTTGTTCCATTAGATTGTAATTTAGGGTTTCCTTATACCTAATTTTGCTTCCCGTAGTTGTTAGGACTTATAATCAATCAAAATCATTCTCACTCAATCTAAATCAAACCAAGATCAACTTTCAATTGCAGCCTCGTTGGGACATACGACCCGGGAATCATACTTCCGGAATCTTTTTATCATTGATTCTCTTATATATTTTATTTCTAGGTAGGTCTTGACTTTTTTTTCCGTTGTCAAGTTGAAGATTTTTGGATTATGCCTAGTAATTTATATATTCTATATTGCGTAGAACAGACACCTTTAAAATCATTGGTCTTTGTAAATCTACTATACGAAGGTTTTCCTATTGAATCCTCTTTTGAACATTTAAAAATAGAAAAGTTCATTTCTTCCTCATAACTTAGAACCTCATTGTTTGATTGTATTTCAAATCCTAAGCCAACTTTACTGTTTGAACTCATGCCAGAATCAATTAATCTCTAAAGATTCTTGGAAGAATCTTTCCATGAATCTACTGTTTTCTGCAATTGTTCCTTTTCTTTGACAGCTTTCATTCCTATTCTCCTATATCTTTTAAGCTTTTCATCTTTTTCATATATTTCATTAGCCTGAAATGTAAGCTTTTCATTTAGAGAAAATTGCTGTTTCAAAGTCAATTAAGTCCCGAATGTACCCATTTAAATTGTTTCACCAAAGTCAACTAAGTCCCGAGTGAAAGCAATTTATCCCACTACGTAGTTGAAATTGTAACATCAAAGTGGTAACATAAAAAAATCAACTAAGTACCGGATGTACACATTTATTAAAGATCGCGATATTAGTATTTTGTCAAAGAATATAAAGTTAAAGATCAAGATCCAAGATCACAAGCATGCAAATGGAACTTCAAAAGGAATTCCCAAGAATACAAGGCTCCAAGACTCAAGACGTCACAAGAAGGATCCACAATTGAATGACCACCCCTTAGGGGGAGATTGTTAGCCGTGTTTTATTAAAATGATGGTCATTAAATATTCCTGAGCCTCGTATAAGAAAAACTTAGTTTATGGGAATTTATCTAAGCTAATTGGGCCTAGGTGTCGGGCTTAAGTCCATTGGTAATAGGTCCGGCCCAATGTCAAGCCCAACAACCTAAGAAGGGTTTTATCTCTTGTAACTATATAAATCCCTCTCCAAGTGTGGAGATGGTGTTGCTTCTCATTTTTCTTTTCTAAGTGCAGGTAACCATTTATTTTCTCTCTTTGTCTCTCTCTAGTTCTTTGTCTCTCTCTAGTTCTTTCTCTCTCAAAAATATTTTTCTTATTTTTGTGTTCATGGTGATGAAATGATAGCATCTAACACATAATGCCCATAACGCGTTCTAAAATCTGTTTTAGGAATATCCTCTTCTCGGACTTTCAATTGATGATAGCCCGAAAGGAGATCAATCATCGAAAACTACCTTGCACCTTGGAGTTGATCAAAGAGGTCATCAATTCTTAGCAGAGGATATACATTTTTCACCGTGACCTTATTTAACTCACGATAGTCTATGCACATTCGCATACTACCATCTTTATTTTTGTAGGTCCTCAGTTTAGGATCTATATAGCCTTTGTAAGACAATAGCTAACTTGAATAAATCCAAATCAACTATGTGAGAGACACTGACTATGAGTATCAAGTGTTAATGCGGAATCTTAACACAAGAATTAAGAAGAACAATAAAACTAATTTGCTATTGATTTCTATTAAGCTCTAATGCTTCTATTGATATTTCAATCACGTACATAACATTGTGCCTTAGGGTTCCTTTTATACACCAAGGAAACCCTAATGGGCTTTACAAACGTGTGAAAAGATAATACATATCTTTTCCTAAGATATCTCCTAAGATATCTCTAAGATAACTATTACTATTCTGTTACATAAACAGACTTAACTAAAACAGACTTAACTAAATATGACCAGTACTAACTATAGTACTGCTACTCTACCAGTACTAACTTTAGTACTGCCAGACTTAACTTAGTACTGCCAGTATTAACTTAGTACTGCCAGAACTAACTAATACTACCAGACTTAACTGTTATACAACCAGTATTAAGTCTTTTACAATCTATTTCCCAACAATCCTCCCCTAACTTGATCTTCACTTGTGAACTTCAAGTTCCTTCAATACATCCTTGATCTTTACTTTAAATAATTTAAGAAGAGATCTTCAACTGGAAGATGCTAAAGGTACTGATTGTCTACCCAATGCTACTATTTTTGAGCAGCTTACACATATGGGGTATGAAAGACTTTCTCAAAAGCTTACATTCTACAAGGCTTTCTTTTATCCTCAATGGATGTATTTGATTCATACTATTTTGCAATGCCTAAGTGCTAAAACTACTGCATGGAATGAATTTAGTAGCACTATGGCCTCTACAATTATCTGTTTGTGTGTTGAAGAATTATGAAGGTTGTGTCCTAATTTTAGTTCGAACCTTGAAGGCCAAGTCAGGACAAGTAGTGAGTGACTAATGCAGCTATAGATGCTAGGAAGAGTAGTGTATGAGTATTGAGGGCTAGAAGGGCTAGGATAGCAAGGTGTATAGTTGTGGGGGGTTCGGCTCAATAAGGGTGACAAGGAGGTGATGGTGCAAGACTTGGTGGCCAAGAATGATGAGTAAGGTGCTTGTGAGCTGCTTGGTGACATAAGGGCGAGGGCCAATGGGGAAGGGTCTTGCTTGAGTAGTAGCTTGGAATTTAAATATGGGTTAAAAATGAAGAAAAGAAAAAGGAGTGCTGGTTTGATTCTATTTAGGGTTAGGGTTTCTAGTTTTTAAAACGTGTTCATAAAATGAAATGGAGGGAAAATAACATTTAAATGTCGTGCATATTGAGCTTGTACCTTGTGCTTAAATAGCTTATATGAAATCCTTGAGAAAAATGGTATAAAAATGTTATTTGAATTCGTGCTTCATTTACTTGTATATTGAGCATTAAGGTGTTGTACATTATTTTGGAGGGAAAAGTATTTCAAATTTTATGCATAGATTACTTATACACTTGCCTTGTTTGCTTGTACATTCATTTTATATGTATACATTACATATAATTAGGGTTTTGATATAAACGTTAATGTTTAATGCTTGTTTTGAAATAACGTTTTGAAAAGTACGTTAAATGGATAATGTACTTGGTAAAATGATATTAAGATATAACGACTTGACATATTAGGATGTTTACATGATATAAACATAGATAGAATGGCATTGATAGAGTTTTGCGTGAGGCTCGAGTTTATTTAGGATGCAAGTTAAGTTGAATATTGAGATAAAGCAAAAAAATTTTCCTTTAAAAATGTTGTATATTATAGATTACAGTGCATCTAATTTAATAGATGGATATTTACATTAATGAAAATTGTGGGTTGTTATAGTCTCCCCCCCTTAAAAGAAATCTCGTCTTGAGATTTAGTTGGATGCCGGAGTCTGTAGTGATGTTTAGGAAAAAGATGTGGATACTTGGCACGGATTTGATCTTCACGTTCTCCTACTAAATTTCTGGTCCTCTTTTTAGAGTTCCATCTTACTTTGAGCTATAGGGGAAATACGACTTTGTTTCAGTTGCTTGACTTCTCGATCCATGATCTCTACTGGTTCTTCCACAATGGTTGAGTCTGTATCGAGTCAAAGTTCTTTCTTTTGGAAGACATGGGATTCTCAGATAAGCCCTTCTTTAATTGGACGTTAGAAAGTACTGTGGATTAATTACTAGCTATTTAAGGAAGCTCAAGTTTATATGCAGGGGCCAATACCGTTCAAGGATTTTGGAAAGGTCCTAATGTACAAGGGTTAAGCTTTCCCTGTTTTCCGAAGCGGATGACACCTGTACGAGGTGACAACTTTTAACATTAAACACGATCTCTAACTTGGAAACATTCTAAAGGTGGGTGGGGGGGGCTTTCATTTATATGGCCATAAATTCTCTACCGGTCTCTTTGCAGTCTTGCAAAGCGTTTTCGAATTTGCACTATCTTTTCCGTGGTTTCATGGATTTATTTTTGGTTCTCGTAAGTTGAATCATCTCCAACTTCGGTCCAAGCAAACAGCGTGGTTCTTGCACTTTCGACTTAAAGTGGCCTCAAATGTGTGTTGCCTTAATAACTGGCATGGTAACTGTTACTATAAGAAAATTCTACTAATGGTAAGTGTTTTTACCATCCTTTTCCAAAATCTATAACACAGGCTCGAAGCATGTCTTCAAGTGTTTGGATGGTCCTTTCACTTTGTCCATCGGTTTCAGGATGATAAGCCATACTCATGTCTAATTGAGTACCTAAAGCCTTCTGTAATGATTGCCAGAATCTGGACGTGAAATGGCTATGTCCCTATCAATAATAGGCCAGAATGGCGGGTTCCCTTACCTTTTAGCATTCTGAGGCCTTTATATAAATAGAATATAAAAAATATATCAAATTAAAGTGGAACCAATGATTATCGATTCTTAAACAACGATCTGAGATGATAGATATTGGCACTCTATGCCGGGAGACCATTTCTTTGATGTATAACCTTGTAAGGGTTTCCATACTATCAGTCTCTCAGGTAGAGATGGAATGTGCGGATTTGGTAAGGCGATCGATAATGACCCAGATTGTGGTCATGTCCGTTTGAGGTTTTTGGGTAGTTTTGTGATGATTCCATTGTTTTTCTCTCCCACTTCCATTTATAGAATCTCTGGTTGTACTAGGTTTGCCGGATGGTTCTGAACAATTGCTTGAACCTATAGAGCATGTTAAACACTTGCCAACATACTCAGCGATGATTGCCTTCATGTTAGGCCACCAATAGAGTTTCTTTAGATCCTGATACATTTTTTCTGAACCTGGGTGAAGGGAATACTTTTTTCGGGGGGGGGATTTTTTTTATGGGAATCATGCATGATCAAGTCTCTCAGATTACCAAAGAGTGGTAACCAGCTTTGGTTTTAATACATCGGGTTCCATCAGGACGTATTTCAAATGATTTGTCCATTATCCTCGTAAGTTTTCAGCCTTTGATGTTTCTTCTTTTTGAGTGCTTTAGTTTGAGCTTTAAGGAATTTGTGAGGGTTAATTTTGGAATGAATGGTCATAAAAAATAAAGAATAAAATAAAAAACTCTGATCTAACTTGGATGTGTTTTGATTCGTTCTTCCGGCTTTAGGCATCTGCGCCTTTAAGGATGGTTAGCGAAGTTCACATTCGTAATTGAAGCAATTTCTAGCCAATGGCGTTGTCTTTTAATTGGGTTTTTTAACTCTTTAGTGATCAAGGATGTGTTGAAGGACTTTTATGATCAGTGAACACAGTACATTAGGTGCCATACAGATAGTGTCTCCCAAATTTTAAGAGCGAACATAATGTCTAATTCGAGATTGAGTGGTATAGTTTTTCTCTTTTGGCGTAAGTTGTCGGGATGCATATGCATAACCTTCTTATTTGCATTAAACACCGTCCCAGTCCTTGATGGCATGCATCACAGGTAAACATCATAAATCTGTCCATTGCCTTCTGGTATGATAAGATTGGAGCTTCATTAGGCTTCTGTTTAAGTAGTTAAAAAAACTTACCGGTTACTTTGCAATCTTTGAGAAATCTTTGATAATATCGATTAATACCGGTCAAGTCCTAACAATTGAGTATTTTATAGGTGTAGTAGGAGATGACCAATTCTTAACTACTTTAATCTTGGCGGGGTCAACATGAAGTCCTTGACTATCAATTAAGTGTCCAAGAAATTGCACGATACGAATCTAGAAATCACACTTGGAGAACTTGGCATACAACTTCTCTTTCTTGAGTAATTCTAGGATTATTCTCAGATGATTTGCGTGCTCTTCTTTGTTACGGGAGTAGATGAGAATATCATCGATGAACACTATCACAAATTTATCCAAATATGGTTTGCACACACGGTTCATGAGATCCATGAATACAGCAGGTGCGTTAGTTAAACCAAATGGCATCACTTGAAATTCATAATGTCCGTATCTTGTTCTGAAAGCAGTCTTGGGAATATCTTCATCCCTGACTCTCAGTTGATGATAGCCTGATCTTAAGTCAATCTTCGAGTGACACTGACCTTGAAGTTGGTCAATAAGTCATCATCCTGGGTAATGGGTAAACGTTCTTTATGGTATAGTTTTATTTTGACTCCTGATAATTGATACACATTCTGAAAGATCGTCTTCTTTTTGACAAAATAAGACATTGAGCTTCCAAGGTGAGTACTTGGTTGGATAAAAATTCGTCTTTACAGTCTGCTTAATCTTGAAGTTGGTTAGATAGTTTCATTGGGCATTTCTGAAGGGGGGCGAAGCTAATCTATTGGGTGTTAGGGCTATAAGGTGTTGGTCCCCCCCCCTGGAATAATTAGATCGATTTGGGAATTTACTGGCGTCAAAACAGAGGAAGCCCAGGTAGATCTTTCAGGAAAAAAACTTTTAGAAATTCTCTGACTACTGGGATTTTTCTTTAGTCTTTTCTGTTGACTTCTTTATCCATTACTTGGATTACGAATAACTTACAACCTTTGGAATATATATCTTTCGGTTTTTATACAAGATATGGATTTATCGGGTTTTTACTTTTGGTAATCCTCGGATGATCAAAGTTTCACCGTTGATTGGGATGTGGATGACTTTCTTGTCACAAATAATTCTAGCATGATACTTGGATATCCATACCAATGACGACGTCAAAACTACCGAGTTTGATCGGCATAAGATCAATTTTGAAAGGTTGGTTTAACAAAGTCAGAGTTGCACCCTGAATAACGGTGTTTGTGCTTACTAAGTTTCCGTCAGCCATTTTGATATTGTAAAAGGTATCTATTGTAATGGGTGGAATATTTAGCATAGAGGCAAGAGATATGGATACGAAGCTTTTATCGGCTCCAGAATCAAATAATACTCTAGCTAGATGTTGGTTTAGAAGGAACATACCCGTGACTACGTTCGGGTCTTGGTGAGCATTCCTATCCCTCAACATGTAGGCTCTTCCCTGGGCATTGTTGTTGGTGGTCTTTCGGCACTGATTTGCATAATGCCCTTTCTCTCCACAGGCATGACAAGTAACTGTCACTGGTAGCAGATTACTTCCAGTGGCTGGCCCTTTGTTTCTGCAGTTCTTGGTCAGATGGCCCACCTTGTTACAAGTATTACACTTAACAGTGCAAGGTCCTGTGTGATGCAGAGTGCATTTCTTACACAAGGGACGGTTTCCAATATACCCATTGTTTTCAGTTGGAGTGACAGCATAAGACCTGAAGGTTTCCTGTCTTCTGTTCTGTTGTGGTTGGTGATTATTGTAGCGGTTGTTGGTGTTGGTGTTACGGTAGTTGTTGTTGTTGTTGAAAGTTCTTCTGTCGTCAAACTTTCGTTTGTGATCACTTGATACTTGCACCGGAGTGTGCTTTGTTACCTGATCCATTAGCCTCTGGGGATAACGAAAACATGTAATTATTGCAAATATAAAAGAGAACCAATTTAATCAACATGAGGCGTACTGGGCTTGGTCTTTAAATGGACTTTTAATTCCCAAACACCGACTTGATGCTATAGTTTTTTGTGCTTTCAATTGGTGTAAAAGTCGTTGTCATACGACGTTTTCTTGGAACGATTGGTTAAAAAATCTCCAATTTATTTTCTTGTAATTGTTTTCTAGCTCTTTGCTAGTTTAATAAATTTTTGCCGTTCAAAAAAAAATATAAATATATAAGTAGTGAATGATAATAGTCACAGTGAGGGGTGGGGTGAATCATGGCATTTATTACTGGGAGTCATATCAATCATTTAATACCGTGAAAATAGTATTTACTCCGTGAAAATAGATAAACCCCTCGTATGCTTTTTAAACCTACATCATTTTTCGTGGTATAAATACGTGATAATGTGATATGTCGTTGAACGGAAAACCAAATCAAAGTAGTCAATACACTATTTATTAACATACCAAATTGTCAAAACCATAAATGTCAATATCTCATTACAACCACTTATTCACCCAATAGCAAAAAGTCGCACCTCATTTACGACTACACCATATAAATAACCTTTATACTTGATTTTCCACTTGCATCACTACACTATATTATTATATCCATGCAGATCAATACGAGTATCATCCATAAATCCATTTGCTCCAGCTATCGAAATATTCATACAAATATAAATATGTTATAAGCTATAGTTTATATTACTCCCACTTTTTACAATGGTGGCTATGATCCCATCTGAGTTGACTCAGATCACCTTGTTGTTATTGTTGTTCCTCTTTTTTACCGTTATATATCAACCAACTTCTGCCTTAACTAGCAATAAAGAGCTAGCAAAAGGGTTCACAGCCACTGTTGACTCATCGGTTAAGGTGTTTCAACCTTTGCTAAGTGACTCAGTTGGTAACTATTCCTTTGGTTTCATACGAGTTGATCAAACTCAACTTGCTATAGGTGTGGTTCATGTTCCGTCTAATGAGCCTGTTTGGGTTGCGGGGAAGAGTTATTTGACTCGGTGGTCCGAGCGGACGAGTTTGTTGTTTAATGGTAGTCTTGTAATATTTGATAAACATGGAGGGGTATTATGGTCAAGTTACACGGATGGTGATCGGGTTCGGTTATTGGGTTCTTCGAATTTGGTGATTGAGAAGGTTGGCGAGAGTAAAGGCGATTTTGTAACTTTATGGCAAAGTTTTGACTTTCCCTATAATACCCTTATGGAGGGTCAAAATTTCACTAGTGAAATGACTTTGGTTTCATCAAATGGGCTTTATTCGATGAAGCTAGGGCCCGATTTTATCGGGTTTTACGCTAAGTTTGACCCGGATTCTAATCCGGGTCAGCTTTATTTTCGACATAATCCTTTGGAAGCTAAAGCTAGTGTTATGAAAGGACAAGGTCCCATCCGAGCCGTGCTCAGCTCGGATGGGTTCCTGGGTATGTACCAAAATGGGTCAACCCCAGTTGACGTGCAACCATTTAGTAGCTTCCAACAATCCGGTACAGGTAACCGTTTGGTTCGTCTAGAACCCGACGGCAACCTGATTGGATATTATTGGACTAGATCGTCATGGGTCGTAGACTTTAAGCAAATCTCCGACCTATGCGAGCTACCTAGCTCATGCGGACCCTATGGTTTATGTCAACCTGGCAAAGGTTGTTCGTGTCTCGACAATAAGACGTCTTACTCCTCGGGCAAATGTAACATTGCGGAAATAAAGATGTCTAGCAACGATTTTTGTGAAATAAAATACAAGGTCATGAGGAAAACGGGTGTCGAGCTACCAAACAAAGAGATATTGGACTACACTATCACAAGCTCTTTAGAAAAATGTGAAAGTGCATGTGAACAAAATTGCACATGTTGGGGTGCAGTGTATAGCAACACATCTGGATTTTGCTACACGATAGACTACCCTATCCAAACAATAGTCGAAGTTCTAGACGAATCCAAAATGGGCTATTTTAAGGTGAGATATGGATCAAAAAATGACAAAAAAGTAGTGGGGTTATGGGTTGGGTTAGGGTTGCTATGTGGGTTAGTTTTGTTACTTTTAGGAGTTGGAGGGCTGTTTTTGTACAAAAGGGAAAACAGAGGGGTGAAAGGGTATGTAGAGGAAGATGGGGTAAATGGTGGAGTTGGTCCTTATAAAAATTTGGGGTCATCAAGTTTCAAGTCTATAGAGTTAAGTGAAAGATGGCGTAAGCAATGACGGTTTTTTATTTGGTTTGAGGTTTTGACTTTGACCATTATTTGAATATATATATACGTATATGGTCGTTGTTTAGTGGGCCAAGATACGTTGAATATTTAAAAGATCTTGATGGGCCCGTTATGTCAGTCACATGAACCCAATACTAATTTAAATTTTATAAATTTATATGGTATGTTTCTGGCCATTTACAGCCAATTACCCAATGGTAAAGTATCAAATTTAGCATTAAATTGTACGAGACTAGTAAGTTAATTGTCTTTGTAATTATCTATGTTGTTTTAGTGTTTAAACAGACTAGACGATTATCCGTGTATATCAACGGGATTTTATAACGAAAGATAGTTATAGTGATATTTTGATTACATACGTCAATATCCTTGTAAAATTTCTAATTACGTTAATGTCCTTTGAAAACTTAGAATTACACACACATATCCAAACGTTTGAGACGAAACATGCAATTTGACCAAACTTTAAGGACGGTTTATGCAATTTACTCTTAATTAGTATTAGTATTAGTAATTAATAATATACACATTTACGGTCAAATCCGATGTCGTTTTACCAACGGATTACTTCCTTCCTCCCGTGGGTTAACTGCTTAGGCCCAATTCCATAAGGTCTTTTTTCTCTTTTTATATCTACGTCGTTTCATATGCATCTAGAATACCTCTCTCTAGAAACAACGGGATCTCACCCATCCTCTTCTTCCCTAATAAAAGAAATCTTGATAATTGTTATGTTGATATAATGAGATTGAGGTTTAATTAGGTTCAAATCTAATGAGTTTGGGTTTAAGCGTCTTTGCTTTTGTGGGTTTTCAAATTCTCTGTTTTTTCTTACTGTTATAAGAGATGAGGCAAGGGGGTTATTAATGGTGGATTTGAAGTTCTGCTGTTAGTGGAAAAAAACCGAACTTATGGGGGATGAGCATCTTGATCTTGAATAATATATGCATGTTCTCACTGAAAGTTATAACTTCAGGTTTTATATTTTCTTTATGAGGTTAACGTTTTTTGATTTTTTTAAGTTGGCATTCAAGTTATTTATGTGGTCAGCTTTATAAATAAGCAGGCGACGAGTACGTTTTGGGTTAGATATAAGGGTAGCTTCATCTCAAATACGCGCTTTTAAATAAGTAGATCATACTTTGCTTATTTTAGCCCAATACATAGCAGAAGTACTGTGTGCTTATTTGATTAAGAACAGATCTAGAAGTTAGGTTTAAATAGATATAGAATTACTTTTAGTCAAGTAATATAAAAGCTAGGTTATAAGATAAGCCAAAGTTCGTCAAGTTTTAATGGTTTTAGTTCGTTTCGATTGATGTTTCTAAGACTATTTGCATATTTCATGATTTTGATCCGGAGCATTAACTGAAGGTTATTAGGTGTGATTTGAATGGAGAGTTTTTTATGATTGAAGTTTGTTTTTTGTCACTTAACTATAGAATCTGAGTTATGTATATAAAGGCTTTTGTTTAGTAATAAAATTATATGACAGTTAACCACTTAAGAAGCACTAGAGGGCGTAAAGTAGGCTTGGTTGGTTTATTAATGAAGAGCGCATCATTCAGAAACTAAAACTATTTTTTGATAACTTCATCGTGATTACCAGAAAACTATAATCCGTAGCCCCTATTTTTCGCAAATTATATGACAGAGCTTCGACAACAAATGTCGTGAGCATGTTGCGAATAAGGCCAAGGATGTTGCAGGCGACACGGTTATAGCCTCTGTGGAATATAAGAGCAAGATATTTTAAACAGGTAATAACTAGGACACGGTATGAAGTATCAGACACGTCTGTTGTTTGTAAATGCTAGGATATAGGCCAGGTTTTCGAAGCATACAGACACACTGAAGCTGATGTTGCACCTATTTTTTATGGCTACTCTTTTGCACCAGCCCAAACAAATCCGGCTTATTAGTCTTTACTAGAGGTAGACAATGAGGGGTTCGGCCGGTTGGGAAATTTGATAGAACGGGTGACTTTGGGTTGACCCGAAAACACTGTTCGTCCAAAAAATATATAAAAAGTTATGAAATGAGGCGTGTGCCATTGTTTGCTTAACTATCCAAAAAACTACCAACAGTTTTTTAATTCAAAAAGTTATATTATATCACTAACAATTTATTTTAACAAAAAAGGAATAGAAAAATGTTAGCTACTTCACACCAGCAGCTACATTGGCTGCTTTGCACTATAAAGTAGCCTTTTTTTGAAGGAATTTACTTCTAGGGGATTTGTCGAGGAGGACTTTGCTAAAGTTGCATAACCTTGCTGTAAATTTGGCTTTGAAGATCAAGCGTCAAGCACAAGGTATACTTGCATACCTTTATATACTTACTTATACCAAGTATTACCAAGTATCGTTGACGATGTTTTTTTTTGTGAATCAGGGACAAAGTTCAATCACTTTGTGGCTGCAATGGAGTCAACTACCTTCCAATCAGAAATTTCAAAGCTCATTATTATGTTTAGGAAAGATTCATTCATTGATGGATAGAAAGAGAGAAATAGAAAACGAAGAGTAAAATGTTTATGTATTTTGGACATATTTTTAGTGAAACTTCACTTCTTATGTAATCAATTCACAAAAAAATAAGCCTCACCGCAACGCGCGGGCTCTCCTGTTTTATCTAATTTAGTAATATTGTCTACTGTTTAAATATGAATAGAAATAGATATTACTTTTCTACCTTTATATCCTAATTATCAAAACTTCATCAAGTTTTAAATACGAGATCTCCTTTACATCTTTTTTTCTTTCCCCTGGATAGTTTGAATTGATCCTCGTGACTCAAGCACATTGATTAAATATTATTTTTAATCGGGCTTAATTAATCAGTTACTCCATTAGATATATATTGATGTTTTTTCCTTCACGTAATACTTCAAATTCATAAAGAAAATCATAAGGATTGACGAGTATTTGAAACATGACCAAAGTAATATCTTTTATGGGCACCATAAATTCAGAAAAAGGAGGGATAGGATTTACTGAATTAAAAGAAGACCATAAGAAAATGAAAGTATCTGATTTATTAATTGACTTATTTGTTTAACATTTGTACCAACGCTGTCAAGATCGCGAGTAAACTCGTAAGATCGTACGATCTTACATGTTTACTAGCTAAGATCGTGCAAGATCGGCATAGGATCGCATTTGGGGTGAGATCGTATATAAGATCGTGGGATCGCATGTAAACTCGTAAGATCGTCACGCAATCCGAGTTTACCTATTTCTATTTTTTTTATTTTTTCTATCTTTTGAGTCAATCTCACTTGCTTAGGCCCAAAAACAAATGAGCTTTACTAATGTCTAAAAAGTCAACCATTGACGTTTCATTTTCGAAACCTAATTATAGCTTATACCTAGGGGGTGTTTGTTTTCGCTTATATGTGAGTTTGTGAGCTTATTTGATTTCGGCTTATATCTCATAATCCCCAATTTTCTAGCTTATTTTGAGACTTATGGATTTAAATTAGTTTATCATATCGTAATAAACTTATATAAGCCCATAAGTCTCAAAATTGAAGCTTATGAAATATACGCCGAAATCAAAATAATCCGAAAAATTATGTTTTACTTTTACTTTGGTGTTTCAAATTTGATCTTTGACATATTTAAGAGGATATTATATGAATTTATCTTTGATATTGTGTAGAAATCAAAACAGTTTGACTCGTTTATCCTTTGTTTACAAAACATGACAAGTTGGTAGGATCTTACGATCTCGATCTTGCAAAGACAAAAACGATCCCAAATAGGATCACGATCTTAATAGCCTTGATTTGTATAATAGTAGAAAATATCAAAATAAATTAAATTATTTGAGTTTTAACAAAAAATATTGGCGTAATTATGAGATATTATAAGGACATAGATGAAATTTCCTTTTTTTCTTATAGTTACATTTTGTTGTCATGGAACTATTGGCCATTAATATTATGATTTTGAAAATAACATTTGGTGATATCTTCCTAATACTAACTAATATTACATGTCAATAGTTGCGTGAGAACTAACTAAAGGGGATTTTGATGCATGTTTTTTTTAACTGCGAATTAGTACAGTTACTAAGTTAGTTATTCGATTCCACAGTAGTTACCCAGAAGGTAGTCTCTGCCAGCCTCGAATAATAATTAGTGATTCGATTCCACAATACATACCCAGAAGGTAGTCCCTGCCAGCTTCGAATCGACGCATCTATGGGGCAGAACCCCACAGATTCCTACCTTGAAGGAAAACCCCCACGGAGAGACTCGAACTTGAGACCTCTCACATGTGGTAACAACCTCCCCAATGACACCTTTGGTGGCCAACCGAGTTAGCCCAGTTGGTTGGGTTTTTGATGCATGTAACAAACCTCCTACATCAAGAACTCCATTTCCCTTAGAAAACATATGCCGAGTATATACAAAGTTATATCGTTAAGACTCAAAATCGTACGATAAACCTCCTACTTCTTGGTCTGTTTTACAATATAAAAATTAATAAGACTTATATTTAAAATCTTCAGTTAGCAAATAATATGGAGTAGTGAACAATTCACTCACAGTTCACACCCATGCTAAAAGCTTCCTTTTGGAGTCGGGCAGAACAAGAAATCAGTTTCCAAACAACTAAACAGCTAAGATGCAACCGTCCTTAGAAAGGTCTATTAGAAATCTTGCAGAATCATATTTCTCAAACTTACGAAAAAAACATCTATCCTAGTCGAAAAACTACTGAACTGGACACAGTAATTTTTTTTCCATGAAAAATAAAAAGAAAACCATACAATATCCATCCTATTTGATCAATGGTATTTCAATATTTCTTTTTACCTTTGCTCTTGTTACTCTTCTTCCCCTTGCTATTTCCTTTCCCCTTCTTGTTACTATCATGTGTATTATCACATTGGCTTTGATTTTCTAACACCACCAACTCTTCATCACCTGGTTCTTCAACATTTGATGTCTGACTCGTGACATAATGGTTCAAGAGTTTATCTATCTTTGGCCTAGTAATTTGCAGTTCCTTCATAGCAACTCTCGCATTCTTCAACAAAACTAAATGCTCCACTTCTTGTCGACTGAAAAGATCCGAACACCCAAAAAATTTTTATAACCGATTTCAATTTAGTTTGGTTTATAAACTAAATATATGGAAACTTTAAAGTTTACATTAGAGCAAAGCTAATCTTTTGTCAAATGTCTCGGAAAGCACCCTAAAAGTGTCGTATGCCACACGTATAACTTTTGCATCTTTGTCGGACCATAACTTTTGATCCACGAGGATAGTAGCCAATGTGCCTGTTGTTCGAAAAAAGTAGCCAATGCGCCTATATTTTTATCAACTTCCCCCTGACAAGAAAACAGATGGTCAAAAGGATTAAACTTACACTAATGACGATAATATTAACATATATCATTCATTAAATATACAACGATGTATATTTACCTTTATAATAGTTGCACCAGATAACTTGCTCAATGCTACCCCCTTCTTTCCATTCATAGCCTCAGATATTTTATCCAGAACTTTCCAGTTCATTTGCAGTTCCACACTATTCATATTCATGTTTGCATCAGCTAATGTGTTTAAGGACAATACCTCAGGAATTGCCCCGGAATGAATATGGACAATGTGTTTATGTTTCCTTGGAAACAATATGCTCACGATCTCATCTTTAGACTTCCTAAGGTCTACGAATAGAGCACAAGTAGCAGCTATCTTAGGAGTCGCATTGGCAGAACTGACAATCACAAGAGGATCATTTATGCTTAGAAACGATTCTGCAACCACTTCTATATCTAAGTTTAATTTTTTATCTTCCCTTTTCCTTAGAAGATCACCCACAAACTTCTTTGGAAGGAAACATGAAATATTGTTCCTCCCACTCAGCAAATCGAGTAAAAATTCTGCATGATCAACTTTCAGACATATTATGGATAACAATGTGGCCAGCTTCAATACTAAAAGGGGATAATAAGAGCTATCAATCTTCGATCTTTGAATCCATGAGATAGTATCTTCTCTATTGTCGAGAATTTCTTGGATCGTTGCAACAACAAAGCCTACATTACAAAAAGAAGGTCCACAAGATGAAGTTGAAGTACCACCAGAATGAATATGTGGCAACAATCCCACAAAAGAAGACTTTGTTGTGTAAATAATTTTTGAAGAGAAAGACAGTATTAAAAGGAAACAGTCCAATAGATACACGAAACTATGAGGTGAATATTAGGGCTGTAAACGAACTGAACGTTCTGTGAACATTTCATGAACCGTTCGGTAAAAAGTTCGTTTATGTTCGTTTATTTATTAAATGAACGAACATGAACAATATTTTATGTTCATTTAGTTAAATGAATGAACATGACCAAAAGTCTTGTTCGTTCATTTATGTTCGTGAACGTCCAATTATTCATTCATTTATGATCGTATATATGTTTATGATCGTCTTTCATATCCTTTTTAGTATATAGTTTTAAAATTATTTTATTTAAACAAAACAACACTTATAAAACACAATATGGTGTATATTATTGTGAATTTTATGTTTATTTACGTCCGACCGTTTATGTTCGTTTAGTGTTTAAATGAACGTACATAAACGAACATGAACAACCTTATTTCTTAATAAACGAATATGAACAAGAAAATTTGTTCGTTTAAGCAATCGTGTTCGTTTATTTGTCCGACTAAAATTAAATAAACGAACATGATCAAGGCTCCGTCCGTGTTTGTCCGGTTCGTTTACAGCCCTAGAGGTGATATATAATTGACACACTTCCATTTAGTCATAAAAGTATCTTCCAAAAACCTTTTGACTGCTATAGCAACATATATATATTGCAGGCCATCTTTCTTAATAATCTCAAGACACAATTTCCATTGAGGGTTCCTTTGAAGCTTTTTTTATGATATGCTTGTAATGTGCTATAGGAAGTCTTGGTCCAAGACATATCATAATCACCCTCCCGATTGTCCAATAGGTGAGATCTTCCTTGGTGTCAACATAGTGAAGAATAATCTCCTCAAGTAACCTGTTTTCTAGATGAACCTTCCTTAGGGGAACTAAGTCCTCAGAAACTAGATTCCGCCAGTCCAATGGAAACACAAGATCAAAATAACTTAAAGATATCTTAAGGAATCTTTTCAGCTTCCTTCTATTAGTACTGGTGACATTAAGATACTTACAATCTAAAAGAAACTTGGAAAAATCAAACATGTAAAGAAGATACGCGCCTTGGTGAAATACAGAACCATTTGACTTGGAATATTGGAGGCCGCCTTCAAGGGTAACAAGTACCTTCATACCTACATAAAGGAACTCAGATTGCCAATAAGACAAAATAGCAAACGCCAACTCCTTGCCATCAATAGTTACACGCTTCCCATCTGTATGAAGACCCTTTTGACCATAGTTTCTGATCCAATCAGCATCCTTGTCAATTAGCACATAATCTGTGCTACCATTTACATTATTTTCACACACCCCAAAAAAGTTTGAGCTGATAATAAAATGCTGGTTCTGCTTGATTGGGTTTCCTTTGTGGAATCTTTCAAGATTTTTAAAGATAGTAAAAATACTCTCCACCTACATATACCAGTAGGAATACAATGTTCGAACAGAGATTTGGGTCTTCAACATCTTTTCAGAGTACTCATTGAAATTAAACAATATTTTATCCTCTGAGTTATACTTTGAGAAATGACAATGAAAATGAGCATCCAAGATTTTTCTTATGGACAAGATTTCTCCCATAAAGCTACCATTTTCCTTGGAATCATGCAAATCTTTCTTCAGCTCAGCTAAGATGTTACGCTCATTAATGATTACTTTAAGCTCACTACAAACAAATTTATAGAAACCTTTTGGAACCCTTTTTGCAAGCGACCTAACTTTGTTACAAATTTACTCTATCTGATCAAACTGCTTCAACGGCCAACCTCTGTTTCCATTTCCCCATGCCGCTCTAAATAAGACATACCAAATTAAACACATCGCTGCCTCCTTATAAAACCTCAAAGGGTATATATTATTGTAATTGTAATTGTGATTTGTACATTAGATTGTATGTGTATTTATACTAATGTCATGGCTTAGAGATTAAGCAACTAACACATAACCTAATGGGTATGACCCATCTATATAATTGGACTGGTCCATCTAATCTAGTTTGGTCTAACACGCCCCCGCAAGCTAAGGACGGGCAACAACCTGCAACTTGGATCTTAGAAAGAGGAATCGAGGAGTTGGTAATGGATTTGTAAAGATATCTGCAATTTGATCATGTGTAGATATATGTTGAACTCGAAGATCTCCTTGAGCAACCTTTTCCCGAACAAAGTGATAGTCTATTTCCACGTGTTTTGTACGCGCATGAAAGATAGGGTTAGCTGACAAGTATGTTGCACCAAGATTGTCACACCATAGTATAGGAGTTGAAGGGTAGAACCAGAAGAACGACGTATGAGCATACCATGTTCAACCGTACCACGAAGATAACGTAAAATCCGTTTAAC
>BQNB010117449.1:0-21172 GCA_026074375.1 Tanacetum coccineum
GATATTGACCTAATGCCTATAAAACTCGGTAGTTTCGACGTCATTGTTGGTATGGATTGGTCAGCAAAACACCACGCGGTAATCGTTTGTGATGAAAGAATCGTCCGTATTCCTTATGGAGACGAGGTGTTGATAATCAAAGGCAATGGATGTAACAGACTCGAAGTCACACGTCCTTACGTGACTTCGTGAATGCTTACATGTTGATAAGTGCTTAATTACACATATCTTTTACCTCTAAAAACGAGCTTAAATGACCAAAAACAGACAAAAATACTCCCAAGGACAAAGGGTGGTATAGAATCGGTATTTATATCCTTAAAGTCTATACGTGTAAAACGCTTCCATCTTATGAGACATCTTAAATGTGATTTTCTCATCATCTTTTTCGAAAGTAACCGTTCCCTCTTCTTGATCATAAACGAGACCAGTTTTTCTTGCAAATGGTTTTCCAAAGACTACTTCTCCTAGGTGGTGATCTATAATGCTAGTGGTATCCTCCAAAATCATGAAATTACATTCGTATGTGAAGTTTCCTACGAAAACTTTTAAACCCCTGACTCTTCCTACAAAGTTGTTGTTCTTACTAGGGTTGGATGGTTTCTGTCTCAACTCTAGCCCTTTATTCATGATCCCATTGTAATGTTGTTTAGACATAACATTAATTGGTGACTCTAGATCGATGTAAGCTTGTCTTTTAAGGAAGTGACCCATCTTGCAAGAGATCTTAATGTTGTTTAAATTTCCGGTTCTTATCTTTGCCTTTACCCAAGATGGTTTGGGGTATTTCAAGAGCCACTCATGATATTCTAATTCCTCCAAGGTGGGGAAGGTATCAAAGTATTCAATTTCATCCGACCCATCTAATGAGTCAACGATCCTACTATCCTCAAGCCATGACTTATTTTTTTTCTTTTTCTTAGGATCAAGAAACTCCCTATTAAAGGTAGAACAAGATGGATTCGCATTCTCCGTGATGAAGAATGGAATAGTCAATGAAAATTACGAACAAACACACAAAGAAAAGATAGACTACGAGAAAGCTAATATACGAAAATTAAATTCTCACTTTACAGGATTCAACAAAGTAGAAACTAGCTAAACTATGATCAACACCTAACTATTCCCGGCAGCGGTGCCAAAAACTTGGATGCGGTAGTCGTAGACTTCAACAGAAGTTTACAATCCTAGGCAGAGTACCTAACCGTTCGTAGTTTAGTATAGATTAAGGACTCGGAGTTGTTATCATCCTTTAGGGGAAATAGGTTGGGACAGGCTTTATCACACGGTCTAACAGGATTCTAAGGTTGAAAGAAGATTATTTTGTTTATTTTTATATTTTATGATAGTGTAAAATTATGGTTTTGAGAGTTGGTTTGTTTTAGATATTAACTAAATAATACATACCTAATGTGATACAATATAATAATTCAAGAATTGTATTTATTTAATCATGTATTACTCTCTAGATTGCTTCTCCTAGTGTTGTTGCTTTGTCACACTTGTGATGATCTATGTAACTATTTCCTAAGTCATGAATAGATTACACGAACATGCCGTCTACTTAATATTCCATTGAGGCAACACACAAGTAAGGTAGTATGAAGAATATAACAAGGCCAAACAAGTGTATATTAAATGCTTTAAATATATTATAAGTGATCAACATTAAAAGCGGCAAGGTAGAATGAAGGACTGTTACCAGATGGTATACTTCTACACAATCATGTTTCCTGTACATTTCAGCATCTATACAGTCAACAAGCTGGTTTTCTAAAGGCCTATCATCGCATATTATCACCAGAAGAACACCACTAAGATCTACATTCTAGGTTTCATACAATCATAAATGAACACAAATAGGAGGTTTAGCCAAACATGTTAAAGATAAAGCAAGAACAATAAATAATCACACAACAAGACATATTGAATGATTAAGTAATCCTTACTTGATTAAAACATGAATTGGAGGAAGTCCAATAGGGTTTTAGGCCCTAAAATCATCCCTAACAGCTGCTAAATGAACTAGGGTTCGTACCCTCTTTTTATTCTAAAGTTACACACTCAAAACCCTAAATTCGGGTTTGTATATATAGGAAAAACGTTGTGACGGCGTCGTGTTTTAATCGTGACGCCGTCATGAAAGAGAATATTCTAGATAATGGGTTGGGTCGTATGCTCTGACGCCGTCTTGAAATATTGTTATGCTGTCTTGGTCTTCATTGTGACGGCTTCACGTTGTATCTGTGACACCTCTTCAGCTGCTGAGAACATTATCTTGATAGATGTTGGTGTAGGTCCGTATCTATAGGATGTAGTCTTGTCCGTTTCTTCTCCAAATGAGCCCAAGTCACGTGTAATTCTTCCAAATGCCTTCCAAATGAGAAATACTTGAAAAGGAACGATTAAGTACCTATTTTGGGCATAAATGCACGATTTAGGGGGTTAAACGACCCCGAAAAAGTGTATAAAATGACACCTCATCAAATACCCCTACACTTGGGATTTGCTTGTCCTTAAGCAAATGGGCTTTTCTACCTAGACAATAACAATATGAGGGGTCATTTTACCTACTCTTTAAAAATATTCTACAACACAACCTTCTAGACCTTGTAATTAAAAGCACGGAAAGTATATACTAGCACCTCACACAAGTGTTTGGGATTCTTTCTTTCACTCAGGTGTATAATGAATTATAACATATGGGGAAACAGAAAATCATACTCATTACCTGTCATAGCATATAAATTACCATAGGATTGGTAAAGGATCAAACCTCCACCGCTAGGTGAAAGTATTATTCAATACTATCTAAGAGGTCTTTATAAAGGGTTGTGGGGTATAGGTGTAAGATAATATATAATGGAAACGAAAATGGATGAGATACATTTGGGTGATGACTTTGGGTAAATTTAGGGTAGAAGGGTTAGCTAATTATTTACACGAATACACTTTGGTTTGGTTGCTAAGCCAAGACTCAAACGAAGATCTACAAACTCTACACAACTCTGCATCAATCTTTTTCTTTTTCTTTTCTCATTTTTTTAATAACATAATACATCACATAGGGTTTATAATACGTACCCCTACACTTGAGCTTTTACATGCTCGATATTTACAATCTAACTAATGACCCGATTTGAGGTGGATCAAAATAACATGGAGATCATCTAACAAACGTATGGGGGTATTGACTTAACTTTTCTTCCCCATTCTTCCGCGAAATAAATACTACCATGAATCCCAATCGTCCCAAAACAGTATTTACAAGGATAAGGACTTAGCAACCGTGTACTCAAATAATTAACTTGGGTTAAACACAATAATATACTAAAAGTGAGTACATACAAGGTAGGCTAAGGCGATTTGGGTGTAACGATTGGTTTAAGGGTGACAATGCTCTTCATTAATAGTCCGGCTTAACCAAAAAATTACGAGAATCGTGAAAAAGGATAGGCTCGGAGGGTTGTACTAGGGGTATCCTACACTAAAGGTGAGTGCATGGCAAGGGTGTGAGATAGTTATATGATCGGTGTGACCATCATAACAATTACAGGTTTAAAACATGGGTTAATCCTAATGCCTCTTATCAAGCAAATCCTAATACTTACTATGCGGTCTCGGGATGCATCACAAAAACAAGTTCTAGAATTTAATATACTACCGGTACACTCATATAGTTTAATACCGATCTCAATGCTCCAGAAAAGGCGACAAAGACCACACGTACACATCCGTAACGACGGAATAGATACATATGACTGCTCACTCCTTAACTCGAGAAAGCTAAAGGTATAAACTATCTTGGGTATCAATAATAGATACCCGAATTCCTAAAGATCTAAAGGCGAACCTTACATTTTTGGGGTGGAATTCTGAGGGTTTTTGTGCTAGTCATATACATTCCTATCCATGAGACGCTATTAATACTCGGTTTTCGTCGGTATGTGTCATAATTTTTTTTAAATTTGGGTCAAAATTACCTTTTTATGCTATGTTTCAATATATTACCCATCATTTTAAGAACAAAGCAAATGGCAAATAAAAGAATAGTTTCTAAGGCTTATTTCCCCCTACACTTAAGTTGAACATTGTCCCCAATGTTCTATAGAAGTACTCGTAAAAACGAATAAAGGGATAAGAAAACAAGTAAAAGAAACTAGTACTCCCCTGGTTTGCTCAATAATGGAGAAGAAACATGCGATAATTGGTTAAATCGTCCTCCAAGAATCATCCAATGAAACTTCCTAAGAACTTCCAAGCTTCTTCTCATCAAATATAACCTGTAATCAAAGACAAAGACAACTACACCAAGCGTAAAATCCATGGGATAGATATACATACAATAAGAGTTTAGGGTTTTGACTATATTAAAACAGTAAAGATAGGATGAGAGAATTGTTAAACTTATGGTTTTGCAGGTTTATAAAAGAATTTAAACTTTCTAAGTTGTACAAGTTATACTTTTTTAAAAATACTTAAAATTTTCCGAGTTTTCCAAGTAACTTGCATTTATGAAGAGCCGTCAGGATATCCTGACCATCCGATACAAGTGCGCTTTGAAGGCTCAGCTTGTAAAATCGAAGACGCCGTCTCCACACTCTATGAAAACTCATTTTTCGTTTTTGATGAAATTCGTTTTTAATGAGAAATTTCATGCACGTAATTTTATAAGTCAAATCTGAAGAAAGCACTGCATAAAAACCTGGAATTAGTCATTACAATCATATGACTTGAAAGTGACGGGAATTAATCTAAACAATTTATTTTAAATGTTTGAATTTGGTTCTTAAAAACCGGATAATTCCCCGACACTTATTTTGTTGCAAAATACCTTTGATTGCAAATAAGACGAAGTTACAAATAAACAAAGCATGATTACAAACTAATTCAAACATAATAAAATAAACGATAAAGAATTAAAACACACGACACTCCTACTATGCGGGAAAAGTAAATATTAGATTGCCTCCCAAAAAGCGCTTTTCTTTATTTACGAGTCTTGTAGCTAGACTCGAAGTCACACGTCCTTACGTGACTTCTCCTTTGTGTCTCTTGGCCTCTCTTTCCAATTTCATTAGGTGTCGAATTTCCTTGCTTATACTTTCGTCTTCCCAATACTCGGGTCCTAAAGTCAGACTATCCGAGTAATAGGTTTTCCCCGGTCATCATTACTCCCAAGGACAAAAGGTGGTATAGAATCGGTATTTATATCCTTAAAGTATATACGTGTAAATGCTTCCATCTTATGAGACATCTTAAATGTGATTTTCTCATCATCTTTTCCAAAAGTAATCGTTCCCTCTTTCTGATCATAAACGAGACCAGTTTTCCTTGCAAATGGTTTTCCAAAGACTACTTCTCCTAGGTGGTGATCTATAATGCCTGTGGTATCATCTAAAATCATGAAATTACATTCGTATGTGAAGTTTCCTACAAAAACTTTTGAACCCCTGACTCTTCCTACAAAGTTGTTATTCTTACTAGGGTTGGATGGTTTCTGTCTCGACTCTAGCCCTTTATTCATGATCTCATTGTAATGTTTATTAGACATAACATTAATTGGTGATTCTAAATCGATGTAAGCTTGTCTTTTAAGGAAGTAACCCATCTTTCAAGAGATCTTAATGTTGTTTAAATTTCTGGTTCTTATCTTTGCCTTTACCCAAGATGGTTTGGGGTATTTCAAGAGCCACTCAAGATATTCTAATTCCTCCAAGGTGGGGAAGGTATCAAAGTATTCAATTTCATCAGACCCGTCTAATGAGTCAACGATCCTACTATCCTCAAGCCATGACTCAATTTCTTTCTTTTTCTTAGGATCAAGAAACTCCCTATTAGAGGTAGAACAAGATGGATTCGCATTCTCCATGATGAAGAATAGAATAGTCAATGAAAATTACGAACAAACACACAAAGAAAAGATAGACTACGAGAAAGCTAATATGCGGAAATTAACTTCTTACTTGAAAGGATTCAACCAAGTAGAACTAAGCTAAACTAAGATCAAAACCTAACTATTCCCCGGCAGCGGTGCCAAAAACTTGATGCGGTAGTCGCAGGACTTCAACAAGAAGTTTTACAACTCCCTAGGCAGAGTACCTAACCGTTGTAGTAGTATAGACAAGACTCGGGAGTTGTTATCGTCCTTTAGGGGAATAGGTTGGGAAGGCTTGATCACGGCCTAACATAATTCTAAGGGTTAAAAGAAGATTATTTTTATGTTTTTATATTTTATGAAAGCATGTAAATCTATGGTTTGAGAGGTTGGTTTGGTTTTAGCTATTAAACTAAATAATAAAATACGCTAATGGTGATAACAATATAATAAAAAGATTGTATTTATTTAATCATGTATTACTCTCTAGATTGCTTCTCCTAGTGTTGTTGCTTTGTCACACTTGTGATGATCTATGTAACTATTTCCTAAGTCATGAATAGATTACACGAAACACGATTGCCGTCAATAATATTCCCATATTAGGCAACGCACAAGTAAGGTAGTATGAAAGAGATATTACATGGCCCCCAAGAGTAATATAATGTGTCATTTAAAATATATTGAAAGTGGATCAACCATAAAAGGGGCAAGGTAGTATGAAGACTGTTACTGATGGTATCCTTTTTACACAATCATGTTTCCCTACACATATCAACAGCGATACAGACAAAAGCTGGTTTTCTAAAGCCTAACATGCATATTCCATCACACACAAGAATCAACACCACTAAGGTTTCATACAACATAAATGAGACACAATCGAGTTTAGCCAAGCATGTTAGCAGATAAGCAAGGAACAATAAATAATCGAAACACACGACATATTGAAGTGATTAAGATAGATCTTACTTGATTAAACCATGAATCACAAGAGTTATACAAGAAGTGTTTAAAGCCGTAAAATTGTCCTAATAAGCTACCAAACGAAGTAGGGTTCGTCTCCCTTTTTTACTCTAAAGTTACACACTTAAAACCCTAATTTCGGGTTTGTATATATAGATAAATCGCTGCGACAGCGTCGCGTTTTAATCGTGATGCCATCATGAAAGATAATATTCTAGATCTTGGGCTGGGTCGTGTGTCACACCCCGCCAAGGCGGAAACGCGAGGCGTAGCATCATAGATATCATCACAACACAATGGCGTGTATAAAGAGAATTCTACAGTTGCAATAAATAAGCAAAGTTTAGACACAAAGGTCATAACAAAAACCCATATAACTAATCCAAATCCAAAAGGCTCTACTATAGATGATCAACGAAAGTTCTTCTTGCCATAGAAAGACATGCAACAAGTATCGATAATTCAAACAATGCAATATTCAAGACATAAAAGCAATAAACTCCATGACATCCTATGGTCTCTTTCTAGCCACTTCTCTCTATCTTATCCCCATGATGCTCACCTGAAAATGATGCTTAAACGTCAATATAATGTTGGTGAGAGTCATAGGTTCAAGACACGCCAATAACTCGCTTTGAAATTACTGTGATAAGTAAAACATAGCATAGTAGGACATACAACAATCTATCATACAAGCTAAAACGCAATCACATCAATCCACATTGAGACGATCACGCTCAATGATCAAAACAAAAGAAAACAAAATCAACGTACAACAATGAGACGATCACGCTCACTATCAACAATCCACAGCAATGAGACGGTCACGCTCACTACTAACAATCCACAGCAATGAGACTGTCATGCTCACTACTAATAATCCACAGCAATAAGATGGTCACACTCACTACTAACAATCCACCAATGCCTTGAGACGGTCACGCTCAAGCACAAAAATCCATATCACATTAGCAAGTAGCACATAACATACAATAGTCTCCTATAGCCCATGCCTTAGTTAAAACACATTATCACAGTAACTAAAGCATTTAATACTCATAGCATCATTTTCACCCTAAGAAAACATAAGAAAAAGGGGCTATGAAACTCACCTGGTTGCTTTGCAGCTTCCACAAACACTAACATAAATCTAAACAACAAAACAAACACGTGTTACACGCGACCAAGCCAATTGCTTATGCTCATGTAACAATCATATGATGAATGTCTAAGATGTTTAATTACCCTCATGGGTCACCACAACGCCATGCTCAACCTTAACCAACATGTTTGCACACTTTTCCAATGTTCAACAATTTACCCAAAAACATAGAATTTTAATGTTACTTTACCATTTTCTAAACCACCCCTACTGACCTTTATAAATTTTACCGAAAATCACAGGTTTAATATCATGAGTTTACTATCTCCATGATTTTTCCACTAATTTATTTCCCCTCTTAAGTGCCCCAAATAAAATCAAACTTTTAACTACTCAGTTTCAGATCAGATTGCATACTAAAAAGTTTGGACCTAAAAACCATACTTAGACTCCAAAGCAGAAGCTCTCATTTGGGGGATTTTTAATAGACACATAAAACTAAACTCCTGTAGGTTGGCTAATCCTAATTCAAATTTTAAGTTTGGGTTTTACACCTCGTAATCTGACCTAAATCTGACCAGAATTTACTACTTTGATAACTTTTCTCGTAACCAACATTTGAATGACTTCCCGACCTTAAAAACTTTTAAGGCCGGATGTTCTGGAAACTAGACTCTCTGAGCTACATCATAGACACCGGAAACTTTACAAAAGCTTTTACCATCATCGAGATAACAGCCGAATAACACAGCCCTAAATTCTGTCCTAATCTAAATCAAGTTCTAACGTGATCTAAACCCTAACGAATACACTCATATGATCCTAATTAAACCCTAATCATTGTAATATGATTAAACATCTTTAATTTACAGATTTAATGAAACCATAATTATCCATCTTAATAATTGTTACATGAATTAATGATTAATAATTAACAAAGATAAATTAATACTCACCTTAGAACTTGTTTTCTTCACAAAAAGCAAAACCCTAATTTTTTTCTCCTCTTTTCTCTTTGATCGACCGGTTCTCACAAGGGGGAGGGTTTAGGGATTTTATTTTGTATTTATAGGCCTCAATATAAGAACTAGATAATTCCTAATTAGAATTTGTTTCCAATTACAACTCTTTTTTTTCTTTTCCTTTTCTTTTTCCCCAAAACCGGCCGAAAGTTTATATTAGGCTTATATTTTTCCATTTCCTTTTTTAAATTTGTATTTTACAATTCATCTATATAAAAGATATTTTTATTTTATCTTTTATTAGTTAATGTAATTACCTTTATACCTTAAGTTTTATAAAACCTAAGCTAATTTGGTAAACCAGTTTGCTATAAACTAACTAAACTACTTCTAAAAATAACTTTTTCCATTCCAAATTCCAATTTCCAAAAATAGAAATTCACATTTCTTTCATATCCTTACTACTAGAACCTAGTCTCATCATAATATTACTAACACATGAATACGTATATGTATAATTACTTACACACAAATACGTACACATAGAATACGTAAACGCTTAAAATTCACAAGCCATTTACATATCACTTAAAAGTGAATGAAATGCACTCATACAACCACCATCACAATCACACCTCAATGAGATTCTCACACTCACTAGGTTGATTCACAAACCTCATAAATCACATATAGAACACATAATATCACACAAACACTTAGCCATAATATATTTAGGTTAACACTACGGTTTGACTAACCTGCTCAAGCCACGGTTGTCACACTTCTTTCTTTTTACCCTTTATCCTTACAATTATTTTTCATTCTTCAACCCCTTCAGTGCATACTGAGACTTCATGACTAGAACCTTGTTGGGTTTATTCCAGTACTAGCTCCATCTCAGTCTGCACTATTCCCTAATCTCATTTTACTCCTTTTTTTCATACCTAAGGACTTCTACACTATCTAGTAGAATATCCCTGGGTAGATCCCTCCAGTTCTGGTTGGATCATAGGAATGAATACCTAAACTTAACCACCTTATAACTCTAATACTATAACTTAAATGGTCGGTCTTTGGTACTTCCATATTTCAGCCAATCATGTAACCATTTACTCCTCCTTCATATGTACATCGATTAATCGAAAGAGTTTAGCACATATATGGGTTAGCGTACACTTGAGATCTTAGAATCACATTATTAACCATATATTTTAATTACATTTTCTCCCCCTTATCAAAAATGTCAAGTCTATTGATATTTTGGATACCAAAAGATTAAATTTATGCTTACGGGGAGAGAAATGTTTTGATTATTTACAAGCCATATTAGGAACATTTTAATGCTTCCCCTCAATGTTTGAGGGTATATAAGACAGTGTTGAGTACAATAATTTAAATTTTTTTGAATCTACTAAAAAATTCTTGAAAACTTTGTACTCGAGCACTTCTTATTATCACCATTAAGTCTACACTACATATATACATATTCACAAGTTTATAAAATACGAAATGACCTTATAGAGACGAACACAATATGAGTAAGTCATATTGTTCGTTGGAGTAGCCGGAGGTCAGTTTCGTAGTGTCTCCCACCAACAAACTTTTTCAAGCTCCTCGTCATCATTCTTTCCTTCAGCTACTTGTCTATAGCCTTGATCATTTTTCCAAGGAACTCCATCTTCTCTCTGGCAGATACTTCATGTGGATATTCTTAGTGATGTCTTCAAGCAAAGAGCGAAGCCTTGTTAATGTACCGTCACTGAACTTGTAAAGTTCATTTGATCATATCAACCAGTTTCTCCTTTGGCTGTTAACATAAATGAATCCTTCAGGGTCTTGATATAGAGTGAATGGGTCATTTTTCCTGATTCCGGGTCTAGTAGTATCTAGCTTGGTGACGTCGATCTTTTTCTGGCAACTTTCAACTCCCAGTTGAAGATCCTCGACTCTCTTTTGAATAACCATGCTTCTGGTGAACATACGTAGTGCTATAGCAAAGTCGGAAACATCATTGCCCGAGAGATTGTTGAGCCTATTCTGAATAACAAGGATCAGCATGTCCTCGATGTCATTGATACAAAGTCGAGGGAAGTCCCCTTCCTTAAACTTGTAAAGGTCGTTATCGGCTCTTCGTACTACAATCTCTTGCAGATACTCATACCCATGTTTTTTCATTACCTCAACCCGAGTAACTGCCAGTATACGCTTAGTAGAATACACATCATGACTGGATTCCAAGCCTCGTGCATACCCATAGAAGGTCTTACGTTGTTATCTCCAATGAAATACCTCACAATGCATGTTTATCATAGGCAACTTTAACGGGACTTGGTGTAGTGTAGAACAAACAAATTTAATATACGTATATAGTATTAATCTCGTAAGAATTCTTTCCAAAATACTTCTCAAACAAGAGAAATATAAGGTATCCTCCTTGCTATAACTTGAGATCGTTATTGAAGAAGTAGTCAACTGGTACCATTTGATGATTCCCATTCATGACTAAAAGGAGGGGTTTGGTAAGATCAAATGGATAATCACCACCTTCTAGGTTGTCCCAATCAAGTTTCTCCGATAAAGCTTTGTAACATTCTTCAAAGTCATACTCCAACTCAGCATAATTGGTACGTGTGCCTTTGAGAAGTTTGAATGCTGGCCCTAACAGGGTTGTCTGAGTTAGATATGGTTGATCTTCTAGTAGGCATTCATGATGTATGCAGAGAAGTCTATAAGGAGTTTACTATTCTACTCATCAAAGGTTTTTAATGGTTTATCAACTGAAGATGCAAGGGTCATTAACCAGCTTTGAGTTGGTCCTTGTTGAGGAGTCTTGCCAACATTCCAATCAGGATCTGTAGGAATCTTCATATGTTAGGTTTGGTAAACAGTCACATTATTAGAAGTAACCTTTCTCTTAGGTTCTTCATCATCATTACCCAGATTCTCCTCTTGATCTTGTGGCATATCAGAATTTGCAACCTCAAACTCTGGTTCCTCTGACTGAACAGACTTTCTAGAAGATTTTGATTGATACTTGGTGCCTTTGGATTGAAAAGACTATAATTCTTTCGCTTTTGGACCTTTTGTTGGTTCTACATCCTTGCTAGTCTTCCTCTTCTTTAACCCTCGGTCTGATCCAACGAAAGGGTCTTCATCTTTATCTTTACCTTTTCGGCTTCTCTTCAATGAATACACTTTATCATAAGTTAAGAAGAGACTCTTGTCGAGATCGTAAGACTAGTGATTCAATCTAATCATAGCATTCGTTTTGTTCAGATAGCGGTCAGATATGATTGACTTTCATCCATTTTGTCAATAAGAATCTTCTTTAACTCAAATTCAATAAGCGAAGCAGCAGCCTCATATGTAGACTTTGGTTGTAAAGACTCCTTGGCTAGAACCGCATGCTCAAGTGACTCAGTAATCATGCTTTTGATCACCAGATGAGCAAAGTTAGACACTTCCTTAGGCAGAATTTGAGGCAGTTGAGTCTTGACTTCCTCTGTGATCCTAGCAGTGATTGATTTCAAAAGGTAGCTCATGAATTCGTCTTTGGTGGCTCCTAGTCTTGAATCTAGATGTTCATCAACTAGAGCAGTCACTTGAGTGTTGAGAGGATCATTCTTTTTTAGTTTAGCAACTTCTTTTTCCAATGTTGTGACTCTGTTGTTGAATTGGAAGACGATGCAAAATTTAGAAGTGTAGATAGAGGATTTGTTGCTTCAGTTGTTGGTGGTGGAGTTGGTGTTTGATGTTTGCAGTGGAAACCCCGATTAAAGGATGGTAATGGATTGTGGATGACGGTGGTGAATATAGGTAAAGATTCAGTGATAACCAAAACATGTACTATAAGAAGTGTATGTGTTTGATTGCTTGGTACCTCATGATGGACATGAACATCCATTGGAGAAATGATTTATGCATTTGTGTGGGGAATATATGAGAAATTTAGGAATTTAGATGCCAAGTTGGATGAGTGAGAAGAGCTAGTAACTAGAATTTTAGTCTTCTTTGTGATAGTAGAAAGTGTCACATGAGCATCTTCTATGACTTGATTAAGTATGGTCTCTAGATTTTCATTCCTTTGCTGGACATTAATCATTTCAGCATCGCACCCTCCTTTTGAATTAACCCTTCATCAGTATTAACTGGTTCATTCAGCCTTACATTCACATCATCGTCGAACTAATTGGTAGTATAATCCATTCCTTTATCCTCATCACCTTCATCTTTATCTTCAACATTAGTTTCATATTCATCATCAGTAGAGTTAGACGAGGTTTTAACAAGCTCATCATCCTTTTCCTCTTCATCATCTTCAACATCTTCTTCATTCTCCTCTGTCAGATTCGAAGTCCATTTCAATCCGCATCAATTTCATGCTCATGCTCGGAATCTGACCCTTTTTCATTGTCAGACTAGGTATTGTCATCACCACTGTCACTCTCTTGATCACTGCCTTCAGTACTTGAGTCATGATCATTATTGCTGTCATCTTCATCCCTTCCCCAAGATTCAGCTTCACTTTCAGTTGATTCTTCTTCAGTCACATCGAGAACCCTTGGTTTCTTACCAATTCCTTCATTTGTGACAGAAGGTATGATTTTAGCAGCACTTGGAGCAAGTTTGGTAACAGTACCAGAACCACATGGATAAGTCTTGTAAAAGTCCCTCAAACTCTTCTTGTGAACTTCTTCATACTGAGTTTCTTCAGTTAATGCCACTTCATAGAGCAAATCAATTCCTTTGCGCTTCTCAACAGTCATCTTTTCCTTCTTCTTCGACAATGACATCACAGGAGTTTCTCTAATGACAACACCTCCTGTTGGCGCATTAGTAGACTTCTTTGCTGGTCTCTTAACTCTCTTTAACTTCCTTGTAGGTTCTTCAGGTGAAACTAGGACAGTAGTGAGTTTGGGAGAAACATGTTTCTTGAACTTTCATGCCTTCATGGGAGGTGTAGCTCCTGTAGCATAGCCAAGATAAGTCTTATAAGCTTTGGATTCCCGCATCTCATGACTTGTCATAGATTTAGGAAATGTAGGTTCTTATTTTTCACATAATAGAACTAGATAGAGAAAGTTAAGAGAGAGCGAGATGGATGGAGAAAACATACAAAAGAGTATGATGAAATAATTCAACCAACACCATCCTCCATGTGTGGAGAGGTTTACTATAGTTTAACAAGGTTGTGGGCTAACCACGCTTTCTTAGGCTATTCATAAGACTGCCCTGTTAGCTTCCTATCTATTACAGAAAATTGTCTAACAAATACAAAGTCTCTGAGAACGATAATGACGTCACTTCACATAAAAAACTAAATTCCAAACAATCTCCCCCTAAGGGACGATCAATGAGATCATCATAAATGGATCACACTTTATGTATTTCTAACCATCTCCCCCTAAGGATTGATCAAAAAGGAATCCTCTTTGTGACCTTAGATCATTAATCGTTGAAGCTTCGTTTTCTTGATCTTGAGTCCTTTTGTGGTAATATGTGTCTTTGTCTTCCATCTTTATGTAGTGATCTTTGACTTTTGGCTTGAGCTTGTTTCTTTAAGATTTGCAATGTATGTGTGCTTAGAGCTTTACGTTGAATCATCAGCCAAATTTTAATCACTTATCATCATCTTGTGAAATTTCGCCATCTTATGTGAATGAGAAAAATATAAAAAAATGGTTTTTACACACTTAAAATGTGCAGAAATACAATGGAATGAAAATCCCCAAATTTTATGACTCAATTGAACCCTAATTTGTTCAATTAAAACAAAACCCTAATTTTTATAAAACTAAAAACTAAAATTTAAATCTATTTTATTTTTACTAAAAAGACAAGGTAGATATTGCAATAAAAGAAAGAACAGGGTAGGCGGGGTAACTTTAGGAAAGTTACAATTCAGTGAAAACGGGTAACCCTTGACTATGAAGAAAATACAAAATAGACCCTACGCTTAAGGCTTATTTTTGGCTTATTAAAATTTGAGAATTAGCAAAAACTTAAAACTACAAACTTATCAATGAGCTTAATCCTAACAACTTTAACAAAGACACTTTGGACTTTTAACAACACAATAAGCTAGAAAATAAGCACTTTGTTATCTGTCACAGAAAGTGAGCTTTTAACTAGCTTTTTGAATTTGAGCTTATTTCTTGCTTATTACTTGATGAAACTGAGAAACAAAAGCAGCTTATTGATGCTTAAGATGTGTTTTAAAGGAATCTAAACTAAAATTAACCTAGAGTTAACAAAATTAGAAAGAAAATTAAGATGGAAAAGTGCAAGGTTTTCTGAAACTGTTTAGAAACTACAACAGCATTGGTTATTGATGCTGGTGCAATTGACCAACTTTAATATGCAAGCTAAATTTTGAGGAAAGAATTCATGCACTAGTAACTAAATGTATTTCTACCTGAATTAACTAATTGCAATCTCAAAATGCTTATGAAATCCTAGTATCTAAAGTTACTTTTACTGAAAAATTTGCCCTGGTGCAAAGGAAGAATTATTAAACTCTAGACTATTGAATTTAACAATCTAACTCTTAAAAGCTGATCTAAACTTAGTTTAATAACCTAACACAACTAAATGAATAGATTTGATATGGTAATGTTGACTTTAAGAGTCAAAGAAACCTAGATCCAAACACTCCTTAATCTAATCTGTCTAAACTTAAGTCTACTTAAAATCTATTTTAAAAGCTTAAATGCTAAAACCTTATAGCTACTCTTATTTATACTGAACTAATAAAGCTGTTTAAACTTTTAAATGCCTAGCTTATTAGTGATAATAAGCTAGTTTCTCTAGTAGCTTATACTATTACTAGTTATGACAGAATTAAAATAGTAAATTCTAACTTGATTTTTTAAAACTAAAATAGACTAAAACTAATACAACTTTGAGCTAAGTAAGCTAAATGAACAGGATTAACACATAAGAATTTAGAATAAGCAATGTGATATAAGCTATAAATGCTAAAAAAATGAGATGTAGAAAATGTAACCTGAGATTGAAGAGTCTTCACACTTAAGCTATCCAAGTGAAGTAGCTTAAGTGTTCTTAAATGGCACCTTGCCTCTAAACCAGCTTAATAAGCTAAATTAGCTTATAAGAGCTTATTATTCCTTATAGCTTCCAAACTTGCTCATCTTGAATCCAAATGAAAACTTTTTAAACTAAATGAGCTGAAAACAGTATTTAAAGGCTTTTACAAAGTTTTAAGCTAAATTTGAGCTTATTAACAAGAATAAGCTCAAAAGAGCTTATTGAAAGCTTATTGAGTGAAATTTCTTTAAAATTGAAAATGAAGTACAAGGAAACTTGTAATACGAATTGATATTGCTAGAATTGTGAAGTACAAGTTAAAAGAGAGAAGGTACAAGAGCTTAAATCGTATTGCTAAAACTTGAAAGTAAAAATGCTTAATATTGAAGTAAAATACAAAACTGAAAATTAAAACAAAAAAAAACAACAACTAAAAAGTGAGTCCTAAGCTGCTATTTATAGAGGAAAGAAGAAGAGGAGGAAGAGTTTCTTGAAACTTCCATTAAATCGTGGCCTTTGATCATCCTTGAATAATTTGTAGCCGTTAGATGAGATTGGTGAGGTGTTTAGACCAATTGAGGGTTGAAGAGAAAGGGAGCGGGGTGGTGAATTTCGCGAAGTGGGTTTGTGAGGGTTTTAGGCGGGAAAAACGGTTACAGTTAGTTAGGGAGTTGGTTGGGGAACTTTTGGGCGCGTCCGTGTGTTTGAAACTATGAGATATATGCAACTTTGCCCCTTGTGTTTCACCCGCCCAATTGTAGTTATAAAGCAAGTTTAGAAATGGCAATATCAGTCCTTGTGGTTTCTTTCTTCATTTTCTCCTTTAATAAAGTACTTTCCACTCTTGGCAACTTTGGTCCTTTTGACTTTAAAACTTCAAATAAGCCTTTGAAACTTGCACACTTGTCATTCTTGGTCCTTTGACTTTATTATGTTGACCTTTGACTGCCTTTCTTGCTGTGTCGGGCTGATCCGGCTTTTGATCTTTGGCTGATTCTTCACTCTTTTTCTTGTCTCTTTCGTTCCTTGTCGGTTTTTGACTGTTTTTGCTTCTTTTTGTCTTTTCAATCCTTTCCTGCACAATTAGACACAAAAGCACACTTTTTCTATTCTTTTGGCATTTTATTGGCTTTTATTTGGCAAAATCCCGGGTATTTAATATATACAATTAAGCAAATATCAGGACTCCATATGTTTGGAACCATGTCTTCGATGCCAGGAAGATCATACTGAGCTACCTTCGTCTTTGTAATGGAAGTCATGTAGGTCATGGTCGAGATTCCTCATTGCATATACTTAAGATCGTTGTTGAAGAAGTAGTCAACCGGTACTTTTTGATGATTCCCACTCATGACCAAAGGAAGGGGTTTGGTAAGGTCAAATGGATAATCACCTCCTTCTGGGTTGTTCCAATCAAGTTTTTCCGATAGAGCTTTGTAACATTCTTCAAAGTCATATTCCAACTCAGCATAATTGGTATGTGTGCCTTTGAGAAGTTTGAATGTTGGCCCTAACAGGGTTTCTTGAGTCAGATTATTAATCTTGAGGCCGTTCATGATGAAAGCAGAGAAATCAATAGGAGCGCTCATCAAATCATCAAAGGTCTTTAAAGGTTTATCAGCAGAGACCGCAAGGGTCATTAACCAGCTTTAAGATGGTCCTTGTTGAGGAGTCTTGCCAACATTCCAATCAGGATCAGTGGGTTTTTGAGGTTGTTTAGGTTTGCTAAACCAGTCACGTTTAGATGCAACCTTTCTCTTGGTTTCTTCATCATCATTACCTATATTTTCTTCTTGATCTTGTGGCATATCAGAATCTGCAACCTCAAACTCTGGTTCCTCAGCATGAACATACTTTCCAAAAGATTTTGATTGAGACTTGGTGCCTTTGGATGAGCCAGACTTTGATTCTTTAGTCTTAGGACCTTTTGTTAGTTCGGCATCCTTGCTTGTCTTCCTCTTCTTCAACCCTCGGTCTGATCCAGCAGAAGGGTCTTCATATTTATCTTTGTTTTTTCGACTTCTCTTCAACGGATACTCTTTATCATAAGTTGAGAAGAGACTTTTTTCGAGATCATAAGACTTGATCAATCCATCATAGCATTTTATGTGTCCAGTAGCTGTCAGATATGATTAACTTTCATCCATTTTGTCAATAAAAATCTTCTTTAACTCAAATTTTGTAAGTGAAGCAGCAGCCTCATATGTAGACTTTAGTTGTGAAGACTCCTTGGCTAGAACCGGATGTTCAAGTAACTCAGTAACCATTCTTTTGATCACCGGAGGAGAAAAGTTAGACACTTCCTTTGGCAGAATCTGAGGAAGTTGAATCTTGACTTGCTTTGTGATCCTAGCAGTGATGGATGCCGAAAGGTAGCTCATGAACTCATCTCTGGTGGCTCCGAGTCTTGAGTCTATATGTTCATCTACTAGAGTAGTCACTTGAGTGTTGAGAAGATCATCTTCTTTGAGATCAACAACTTCTTTCTCCAAAGCTGAGACTCTGTTGTTGAATTAGAAGACGGATGCGAAATTTAGAAGTTCAGATAGAGGATTTGTTGCTTCATTTGTTGGTGGTGGTGTTGGTGTTGATTGTGGTGGTGGAGGAGTGAAGGATGATAATGATTATGAGATGACACAGGTGTATACAAGTGAAGATTCAGTAATAACCAAAACAGGTACTGTAAGGAGTGTAAGTGTTTGATTGCTTGGTACTTCATGATGGACATGAACATCCATTAGAGAAACAATTTCTGCATCTGTGTGGGGAATATCTGAAAAATTTAAGAATTTAGATGCCAAGTTGGATGAATGGGAAGAGCTAGTAACTGGAACTTCAGTCTTCTTTGCAACAGTAGAAATTGTCACATGAGCATCTTCTATGACTTGATTGAGTGTGATCTCCAGATTTTCATTCCCTTGCTGGACGTTAATCATTTCAGCATCGGTACCCTCCTTTTGAATAAACCCTTCATCAGTATTAACTGGTTCATTCAGCCTTACATCCACATCATCGTCGAACTGATTGGTAGTATAATCCATTCCTTTATCATCATCACCTTCAGCTTTATAGTTGGACGGGGTTTTAACAAACTCGTCCTCCTTTTCTTCATCATCTTCAACCTCTTCTTCATTCTCCTCTTGATCAGATTCGGAACCCGTTTCATTCTCATCAGTTTCATGCTCGGAATCCGACCCTTTTTCTTTGTCAGATTGGGTATTGTCATCACCACTGTCACTCTCTTGATCACTGCCTTCACTACTTGAGTCATGATCATTATTGCTGTCATCTTCATCCCTTCCCCAAGATTCAGCTTCACTCTCAGTTGATTCTTCTTCAGTCACATCGGGAACCCCTGGTTTAGCACCAGTTCCTTCATTTGTGACAGAAGGTTTGATCTTTGCAGCACTTGGAGCTATTTTGGTAACTATACCAGAACCACTTGGATGAGTCTTGTGAAAGTCCCTCAAACTCTTCTTGCGAACTTCTTCATACTGAGCTTCTTCAGTTAATGCCACTTCAGAGAGCAACTCAATTCCTTTGCGTTTCTCAACAGTCATCTTTTCCTTCTTCTTAGACAATGACATCACAGGAGTATCTCTAATGACAACACCTGCTGTTGGCGCATTAGTAGACTTCTTGGCAGGTCTCTTAACTCTCTTTGACTTCCTTGTGGGTTCTTCAGGTGAAACTGGGACAGTAGTGAGTTTAGGAGAAGCAGGCTTCTTGAACTTTCGTGCCTTCTTAGGAGGTGTAACTCCTGTAGCATAGCCAAGGTAAGTCTTGTAAGCTTTGGTTTCCCGCATCTCAGGACTTGTCATAGATTCAGGAAGTCGAGCTCCATAAATTTGAGATTCTTCATTTGCGGAGACGAATCTCAAAGTGTTTATCAGATAGTCATCCCTGGAGGTATGCATGCCTATCTTGTTTCTCCTGGAGACTGTCTTGTCTTTGGTAAGGAAGTAGTGAATGATAACTTTGGTGAATCGAGGGTAGTACATCTTCTCTTGCTTTTTGTGACCTCTGTTGTCAATCTGGTAAGTGAAATCTTCCCAAAGTAGTTCAACATAGTCCACATTCTTCTTATAGTACATTCCCCAAAGGATTTGAGCTCTAGAAAGACGAAGCTTGTCAAGACCGGATGTCTTTCCAGATAGACTTCTGTTGATGATAGTAGCAAAAGTTCTCCAAGGTTGATGCATCTGATCAACAACAACATCGGTGATTGACTTGATTTCCCCAGTATGACCAAGTTCTTTGAAGAAAGACACAATAACTTCATCAGTGGGAAGTTCATCAAAGTCTTGACCATGAACTCTAGGGCAGATCTGAAAGATATCTCTGAAAGTTTCTAAATTGAGGTAGAATTTCTTCTTTTTGTCCATTCTGAACCTGTAGGAAGTGTCATGCTTTTGGATAGAATCCCAGAATTGGTGCATGTAAACCTCTGGAACATCTGCAGTGGTGAGAAATGCAGAATAGCACGGAGTGAGAGCAAGAGCATCCAAGTTCTCTTTGAGTCTTTCCAGGATTGAGTCTACCGTTGCATTTTCTAAGCCTTTTCTCCTTGGGGACAAGTTCAAGATAAAGTTTGGCTTGTTGAGTAGTGATGGAAGACATGCTTCTGCTAAGATTTGTCACATTCAGTTCATATACAAACAAATAATATTTCACTGAAGGACAATCTAGATCATGAAAAAAATGATTATAGATGCAAGATTGATTTTCACTAGTGATTAGGCATGTAGTTACTAGGCAAAGAATTATGACACACGTGACAATTATGAGGAATCAGGGAGACACACATAATCTTATAACATCCTAACTATAGGCAATCTATAGAAAGAGAGGCAATCATAAAAAAATTCTAAGGAAAACTAGACCTAAATCAATCACTATGTGACATGTTAAGGAATAATTATACTTAGATTACCAAGATTATGTGATTAGTTCTCCTAGTGAAAGCATGTATAGTTCGCCTAATAAATATGTATAATTCGCCTATGTATATTTGTATAGTTCGCCTAAAACCAGTGAGTATAATTCGCCTAACCATGCGTGTATTATTCGCCTAAGTTTAATGCGTATAATTTGCCTAAGGGAGAACGTATAGTTCACCTAAGGCAAAGCGTATAATCCGCCTAACCTAGGAAACGTATAGTTTGCCTGAAGAAGAATGTATAATTCGCCTGGGGTATTATTCGCTTAATTATGCAC
>BQNB010117450.1:0-21172 GCA_026074375.1 Tanacetum coccineum
CTATCTAAGTTTTTAAGTTTTTAAGTTTTAGTTGTAATTTTAGAATTTTTAAAAAGTTCATTGTAATCTTTTTAAAGTTGTAATTTTGTTTCAAAAAGCCTTGTACTCTTTCGAAGATTAATGAAAAAAATTTGTTTAAATTCTTCTTTATAAATTCTGTCTTATAAGTAACTATGGTGATAGGCAAAAAGGAAGCATGGCTAAACCTGGATGAGCCGTGGGTTTGAGTGTATTCAGAACCACAAAGGACTAGGGGTTAGGAATTAGGATTTAGAACCTTATTCATTTGGACTTCTGTAAGTATTCTTTTTTTACCTCAGTCACTGTAGCACTGCTTATTGGCTTATTTTTAGCTTATTAATGTTCTTTTGTGCTTATTGATGTTTATTTAAGCTTAAGTATGCCTTGTAGTTTATTTTCCTTCATTTTCATACAATTTGCTAAAAACTGTCCAATTTAGCTTATACTGTTCTAGCTTATCACTCTTTTTAAGTGCTTATTTGTTTAGCTATTCATCTTTTTATTGTCTAAAAGTGCATAAGTAGTAGTAGTCTTTTAAAAATTTCAGTTAAATTTAGCTTTTATAGGTTTAAAATTCATTTTTAGAAATTAAGGGGGTGTTTGGGTTAAGCATGAAAACGGGTCAAAATGGTGTGTCATGGGTTGGTGTTACATGGGTAGAGTTAGCTTAAATGTTTGAGCTTATTTGAGCCTGTTTTACTAAAGTTTTTTAGTTAAAACCTGTTTTTCAAAGTTTTTACAAGTATCTTTGAAACTGTTGGTTTTAAAAAGAGACACAATGGCTTATTTGGTTAAGCCATTGTAATCCTGAGTAAGGTTTCAAATTGTTGTCATTTGTGTGTCTAAAACAAGCTGTCAAGACAACCTTGGGTCATTTTGACTTGTTGAGTCAAAACAGCCAAAAGACTTAAGTGTAATTTTTTAAAGAGCAAAAAGTCCCATTTTCATTCTCAAAATTCAGCAGGTTTAAATGGTTTTTGGAAGCCAAAAATTTGTGCACAAGTCTATTTCCTAGTGTTCTTTACCTGTTTTAACTTATCTTTTTATTTCAAGCTTATTTGACAGCTTAAAATAAGCTGTCAATATAAGCCCTTGTCTTTAGCCATTTTTCCCCTGGTGCTAAGGGGTCACCTTTAAGCCTTCTTATCTAGCTTATTAGTTAACCTCAGCATGAGTTATTGGCTTTTCTAAAAAGCCAATAAGCTCTTTGTTAAGTCCCCTGAGTTTCAGACTTTAAAAAGCCCTTTAGATAGCTTATTCTCAAGCAAAAAAACGTGTCCCTAGCTTAAGTTTTACACCAACAGTACTAACTCTTAAAGTTAGTACTGTTGTGGGAATTAAGCTACTCTTGGGCTTATTGAGCTTGTCCCATGTGCTTATTGATTGTTCTTAGTGGCTCACTTTGATAGTTTGATGGGTTGAGTGTGCTTATTTGTCTTTTTGATTGCTCATTTTGTGTTAACAGAAGAAGCTTTTTGCCCCTTAAGCTTATTTAAGTGTCTGTCAAGCTTAAGCCCTTTTCTAGCTTATTTAGTGATTACATTTTAGTCCCTAGAGCTTATTTAGGTTAGTTAGTTAATTCTCGTAGCTTCTTAGTCCAAGTTTTAGCTTAAGTGTCAAAAAGAAAATCCAAGACTTAGCCACTTATAAGCCTTTAAGCTAACTTTTAGCTTCTGTCACTTTAGAAGCTCGTTTTAAGCTTATTTATAAGCTTTTAGAAAAAGTTGTAGTTTTAAAAGTTGTTAAGCTCCATAAGCTTAACAACTTTGGTTCACAAAGTTTTTCCAAAAAAAAAGGGGAAAGACAAGGGGTGACCCGGGTGAGCAAGACTCGAACCCGGGTCTCAACCCTCGATACATTCCCCCTTTTATAACATCACATACCGCTGCGCCCTTGGGACTTTTCTGTTAGTGTCCCAAGGGCTTAGGTATTTAAGGGCATTTTGGCTTTGTAAGCCTATAAGCTGTTACAGCTTATTTGCGGGCTTATTTATAAGCAAACTTTAGGTTTTTTATTTTTCGTAGGTAGAACATAGTGTCTAGTATTTTTAGTAAAATTTTCAGAATTTTTCAAAGTCGTTTAGTATTTTTTACAATTTAATTTAGTTAAAAGTTTAAAAAATTCATAAAAAATACAAAAATTATCAAAAAAATATTTTTCTTTTTTAGAAAATTTTATTTAGTCATATAGTTTGTAGGAAAAATATAAAAATTTTCGTAGGGTCATTTTTACAACTTTTTGCTTTTTAAAGAACGGGGTCGGGTGCGGTTTTTGTCTTGACTCGTTTTTGGGTCAAACGACCTCCGTTTTCAGTCTAGTCTTTTTCATTCTTCGTTATTTGACTCCTAGAGTAGTTTAGAAGTGAAAATTTCTTCGTAGGGTTAATTTTGAAGATTTTAGGTTTTTCCCCCTTTGTTTAGGGTCCGTGCTCTTGTTTTCTAGCTTAATTTCATAATTTTTAGGATTTTCTTAAATGTTTTTGTTTGTTATTATTTAATTTAACTTTCCACACACTCAAATCATTTTTCTATTTCAAACTCCAATCTTCCGACTGTATCGATTTTCCAGCACAGCCTCATTGGGGATAAACGACCCGGGAAAATTCTATACTACTTCTCGGTTTTATTGATCTTGTTGATTTTTAGACTTATATATATTTTATATTTTATCATATATTATATATTTAGTATAAAATTCGACGATCATGCTTCCCGGGAGATGATTGGTGCTAAACTACACCTTAAAATATGTATAATATATAATAAAATATAAAATATATATAGTAAGATTAGTCTAGAAACAAAATCAATAAAACCGAGAAGTAGTATAGAATGTTCCCGGGTCGTTTATCCCCAACGAGGCTGCCAAAAAGATAAAAACATTGTCTTTAATTATCAATAAAATTCACAAATTGGTAAAATACCAAAATATAATATTCTCAACTGAGGTATTATCATATTAATTCCGGGTAATTGTTGGTTCCCAACTCGAACATAAAGATTTAAAAATCTTTTGTCCATTTGTCGTCTCGTACGACGTACGGCTCCATCTTAAAAAGTTAAAAAACTATTAAAGTCGGGTATAAGGAGGGTTGTTCCCGCGGAACTCGAACGAAAGGAGAATAATGCTTCGCTGTTTTATTCCTACTCCTCCGCTCACTGTGCGTTTTAACATTTTTGAGAGCTACCGGGAAGTAAGTAGATTATTTGGTTGAAGTTGATCTTATATCATTGTCGGTTAAATGCGATTCGTGAATAAATCATTAAAAAACCAAAAAATTAGTGTAAATTTTCTTTTTAAAATTTTTATTTTTGTGCATGCGCACTCGTTCTCAAGCCCGTAGACGTCGACAACCACAAGTCCGACCACCTTCTGTTTTGAATCATTCCAATCTTTGAGGAAACCTGTTTAATTCCTTCCATAGTTACGATGGTGATAATCGTACTATGGCGCAACTGCTCGATAGCACCACCGTGGGGTACGAGGATGCGATAAGTTATTCTGGAAATCACCGCGAGGAATAACTTTGAGATCAAGATGGTTTCTGAATCTGGTCCAAAAACAGCAGTTTTTTGGAAATGATAATGAAGACCTCACATGCTCACATCCGTTATTTCAAACAAGATCCACTTCTACGTTGAAAGATTCCGAATCGTACCAAATACTGTCGGTTTATTTTCTTTAAACTTAAGTTTTTCCCGTTTTCTCTCAAAGGGGCAGCACCGGATATGGCTGGAAAAAAGAACCCCCTTCGGTCGATTGAAACATGGGATGGCTGTTCGGAATTTATTAACAATTTCTTCCCTACATCTTAAAACGACCAAATTCTCAGAAATGAAATCACGAGATTTCAGCAAAAATTTGAGGAGACGTTTTATGAGGCTTGGGATCGTTTCAATGATCTTTTAAGGGGATGCCCTCATCATGGGTTTTCAGAATTGCATCAACTCGATACATTCTATAATGCCCTAAACTCAATTGATCAAGATTCATTGAACTCTGCTGCCGGTGGTAACTTCTTAGACAAAATGCCTCGAGAATGTTTAAAAATCATCGAGAGCAAGTCTAAGGTACGTCAACCAAGAAACAAAGCTGTTGTAGCTAAAATGAGTACCAGCTCTTCCACCCAAGCAGTCTCATCATGAGTGTTGCTGAAACTCAAAGACATGGTTCGGGCATTAAATTATCGACAGAAGAACCAAACCCCAGCTTCCCGCCCCCGGTAAAAAGCGGTTTGTTGAACAAAAAGTTGTGTAACTTGTGGGGGAGGTCATTCCTTATCAAATGTCCAGCAACTAATAGCAGCAGCAAGCATTTACCATGGACTAATATCCAAGTAGTATGTGTCCAGGGCGCTTCGGCCAATTTCAACCAAGCTAATTCTGGTTAGCGACCTCCGATGGTCTCAAATAAAATTCGCAGACCTCTCTGGGTTTTTTCCCATTCAGAATCCTCATGCAAACTAGTCAAAAACAATTTCAACGAGGGAAAATAACTTCAATCAAAAAGAGGAAAAACAATTTCAAACCTCAAGGTCAGATTTATCGACTCCGTGTCCATCAACCAGTGAGGCTCATCACAGGGACACTGCTCCTCAGACTCCACGGTTTGTGTCAAAAACAGATTTTGAAAGATATGTCACAGCCAATGATGCCAGTAAAGTATTGAGAAACATGTCCAAAACCAAGGTTTTAAATCCTGAAAATCCCAAATGGCAAATTTGACTGACATGCTTTCAAAATTTGTTTATGTAATACAGCTTTTATTCCGTTCTGGAACTCATTCCTGGGTAACACTATTACCAACCAAAGGAAGGAAGGATTTAAAAGGTATCACTACCCGACGTGGTGTAACCATCCAAGGTCCGAAAGCTAATAAATCATGACGCCGCTTGGTGACAAAGGACACGATGCCTCCTTGCTAATAACGGAAGCACGAAGACGTCCCAACCTCATGTTTGTTCAAATTCAGTCTCGTTTAATCCACATATCCTGAGCCCTCATGTTTGCTCCTGTTTGTTGCTCCTATGGTACTCCAATTCCTTTAAAAGCATTCATTCCATTTCCATCAAGAGAAAATTGATGAAAGGCGCAAGGAAAAGCTAACGACCCAAATCGGAGGAATAATTCTATGAAATCTTTAGAGATTTGGGTTTGAGATTAGCTTTACCGATGCCTTGATGCTCATGCCTAAATTTGCTTCGATTTGAAAACCTTAATTGGAAACAAAGAAAATTTGAGCGAATTGGCAAGAACTCCTTTGAATGAGAACTGTTCAGCGGCCATCCTCAACAAGTTACCAAAGAGAACTTGGGACCCTGGCCGATTTCTGATTCCATGTGAATTTACAGGGATTATACATTGCAACGCATTGGCGATCTTGGTGCAAGCATTAATCTCATGCCTTATTCTGTATCGGAAAACAATCTATTCTTCATGTGAATTGACCCCGACTTGCATGACCTAGATACTAGTGACCGTTCGATCACTAATCACAGATCGGTTATCGCTGAAGGATGTCTTTGTTAATGGTGGGAAAATTCCAATTTATCAGCTGACTTGCGTGGTTGTTGATTTTGAACCGGACCCCGAGTACCTTTAATTCTGGGGTTGTTTCTTGAAAACCCAGTTCACTGCTTTGATAGATGTTTTATGAAGGTGAGTTTCCTCTTCGTGTTGGCAAGGAGGCCATCCACATTCAAATCTGGAACCAAACTTCAAGATTACACAGCTGGATTACAACCTTATGCCGTAAACATATCGACGTCATTGATATGGGCTTGTGAAGAGTAGCTCAAGATGGTTAGGATTTTTCAAAACGTGATCGCGGTGGCAATCCCACTCCATATTTTTGAGCTATTGTTTCTATGCTTCTCCAATCTCATCCTTTCGGGGACAGTGATTTTCCTTTTTATTTAAAGAAGCCGATTCGTTTTTGAAGATGATCTCAACTTCATCTGAAGTTGATCCAACTTATTAGGATCCTGAGGGGGACATCCTGCTTCTAGAAGCAATTTTGAACAGTGAACCACCACCCCCCCTCCCAAATCAAGAACAATATCTGCTTGGAGTTAGGAAAGAACTCAAACTCTGTGAAGATAAAACCGTTGAATCTTCCGTTGATGAACCTCCCGAGGTTGAACTCAAGGAACTGCCACCCCATCTTGAATACACATTTTTAGAAGGTGACGACAAGTTGCCTGATCATAATTGCCTAAAGGGACTTAAAAGATGAGAAAAAGGCAGCTCTTCTCAAGTTCTCAAAGTCCTACAAAGCGAGCCCATCGCTTGGAAACTCTCCAGGGATATTATAAAGGGTGTTAACCCAGGAATTTTGTTCTCACAAATGTTAATGGAAGGGACTACGAAACATCTGTGCAAAGTCAAGGGAAGGGTAAACCCAAAAATTCCACGACGTTTCAAGATAGGAGGTTGAAAAACCTCCTTGACGCTGGATTGAATTTACCCCATCTCTGACAGCCCTTGGGTAAGCCTGATTACTCTGGTTGTACCTTAAAAAGGACAGGCATAACAGTCCTCACAAATGATGAGAATGAATAGTTCTCTACTCGATTTGTCATGGGATGGCGGGGAGTATGTATTGATTTCAGAAAGCTTAATAAGGCCACCGAATAAGGGACCACTTCCCATTGGCCCTTCATGGACCAATATGGTAGATAAGAAAAGTTTAGCAGGAAACCAATACTAATGTTTCCTCGATAGCTTCGCGGGTTATTTTCAGATCCCAATTGACCCAAAAGATCAAGGAAAAGAAAACCTTTACTTGCCCATAGGAAACTTTCGCCTTATGTCGCATGCCTTTTGGGCTATGCAATGTCCCTGGCACTTCCTACGATGTATGATGATGGCAATCTTCCACGATATGATTAAAAAAACGAAAGGAAGTATTTATGGATGACTTTTCGGTCTTCGGGGACTCTTTCTATACGTGGCTCTATCATTTGGGGAAAAAAATGTTGAAGCGGTGATGTGAAGACACCAATTTTGTCTTTAAACTGGGGAGAGAGGGATAAGCCATTTTTTTATGGTGAAGGAAGGCATTGTTCTAGGACACAAAATTTTCTAAGTCGGGAGAATTGAGGGTTGATCGTGCTAATGTTAGAGTTATGGCAAGCTCCCTCATCCGACTACTGTGAAAGGGTGTCCGTTAGTTTCCTTGGGTCACGCGGTTTTTACCGGACGTTTTATTTTGGACTTTTCAAAAATTGCCCGTCCTATGACTAACTTGCTTGAAAAAGAGACTCCATTTTTCTTCTCAGAAGAGTGTTATCGAAATCCTTTAATACAACTCAAAAAAGCAAATTGACGGAGGCTCCGATCTTAAATGCTCCGACTGGGACTTGCCTCTTTGAACTATGTTGTGATGCAAGCGATCCTTTGCAATTGGGGCAGTCATCGGGCAAAAGAAAAAAAACACGCATTTTCAACCTATACACATTGCTAGCAAAAAATTATGAACGAGGCTCAAACTCATTACTCTTTTGACCGAAAAAGACTTTACTTGCCATGGTGTCTGCTCTGAAAACTTTCGTTCTATATCTTGTTATGTCCAAAAGCATAGTGTATACAGACCATTCAGCCATTAAGTATCTCTTTGCCAAAAAGGATGCTAAGGCAAGACTGATGCGGTGGATTCTTTTGCTCCAAGAATTTGACATTGATGTTCGAGACAAAAAAGGAGCAGAAAATCTTGCTGCAGATCATCTTTCAAGACTGGAAAATCCTCACCAAGATAAGTTCGAGAACAAGGAAATAAATGAAGCTTTCCTCTCGAAACCTTGGATCTATTGCTTCATAAAACAGATGATAATACCCCATGGTTTGCAGATTTCGCAAATACCATAGCGGGGAAAGTTTATTGTCAATGAATGTCGTCCCAACGAAGAATAAATTTCTTCAAAAAGATGTAAACATTACCTTCTGGGGTACGACCCCTTTTCTAGTTAAAAAAACTGTGCTGACAAGTGATCAGACGTTGTGTTTCGAGGCAAGAAGCTTATGACATTCTCAAAGCTTGCCACAGTGGACCCACTGGGGGTACACAAGGGTGCATTACACAGCAAGGAAAGATCTTTGACTCAGGTTCTATTGGCCACATCTACAGGTTGCCCATGGGACTTTGTCACCCGTTGTGACATTTGTCAACGTCAAGGAAAATTACGCAACGGGAATGAGATGCCACAAAACTCCATCCAAGTTTGTGATATCTTTGACTCTGGGCGCCCCCACCAATTGTATTGATTTAATGGGGCCGTTCCCGTCTTCAATAGGGACCAAGTACATACTCGTGGCTTGTTGACTACTTGTCACTCAAAATGGGTTGAAGCGAAAAGCGCTCCCCACCAATGGATGCCCGAGTTGTTGTGCCAATTTTTTAAAACTCTATTTTCTCGTTTTGGTGCCCCAAGAGCTATCATAAGTGATCGAGGAAACTCACTTTTGCAATGACAGTTTCAAAGTCTGGCTTAAGTACGCGATGTCACTCCACCGTCTCTCCACCCGTATCACCACAAACAACTTTCACATAGTGGGCAAGTTGAGGGTGTGCAAATCGCTGGTTTAAAGCGCATTTTGAGAGAACCGTGGGAGAAATCGTTGCCTCCTGGCTTGCGGACAAACTAGATGATGCTCTATGGGCCCTCCGCCACAGTTACCAAAAACATCCCATCGGTTTGCACTCCGTATAAGGTTGTGTATGGAAAGGGCATGGTCATTAACCGAACGAGTTAGAGCACAAAGCCTACTGGCCCTCAAGCATACAATTTGCTGTTCAAACAGCGGGGGGTGATCACAGGAAAGTTCAACTGAATGAACTAAATGATGAACTCGTGATCAAGCTACGAAAACTCTTTAATCTATAAAGGGAGAAAACCAAGAGGATCATGATGTAGATTAAAAAACGTTTTCAACGTTGGTATCGTGTTCTCTCTCTTCAACCTTAGACTGAAGCATTTTTTTCTCGGCAAATTGAAAATCGTTGGTCCGGACCATTCACCATTGTTCAAGTATTTCCTTATGGCACCGTCGAGTTATCTCAAAACTCCGGGCCCAACTTTAAAGTGAATGGTCATCGTATAAAACACTATTTTGGAGGTAACATACCAACCGAAGTTGTCCCGATCTGCAAACCTTCCTAAGGACAAATTGAATTCAGGAAATGGGTCAAGCGTCGGGGACCTCAACAAGGCTTCGTGGGAGGCACCCCAATGCTTATTAGTCTGTAGTAATAAATAAGTGTTTTTGTGTGAGGAGGCTTACATTTTCCATTACCCGTGTTTTGTCCATGTTTTTTGTGCTTTGTGTTGTATGTCCAGGATTTCCTGGATTGTGATGACTCTCGTGCTCGCAGTATCCACAAGAGTTTCACATCCTCAGCTTCATTTTGGAAATCCAGTATCCAAATCTAATTGACTAACGTTTTATCTTTTGGCACACTTTATAAACGGCCTTAGATTTACGTAAGTACCCCTTTTAATCTAGAGGACTGGATGTTTTAGTTCTAGTATGGGGGGGATCTTCGATTTGATTTTTGCCTGCAGCCATTGTTATCACGTAATCCCGTTTTTACCACCAAATTTTTGCAAAAATACCAAAAAAATTGAAAAATTTTAAAAAAAAATTCAAAAATAAAATAAGTGTTTTGTCACAGTTTTGACTTTCCTAATGGGTAGAATGAGAATAATTTTTGACTCGATCAGGCGTGTTGAGCCCTAGCTAGTTCCTCATTTGTAGGCTAAGCTTTTACGAATTCTATTGCTTTGAATTTTAAAGGTGAAGAACAAGAAAGTGATTAGAGTTAAATATTAGTTTTTGTGCTGAGCAGATTCTTTCTTATAAATTATATGTAATTGTGGCTTTTTCTCCATTAGCTTCCAATCCACCTAATCATTACGTGCTCATTTCATTCAACTAAGTCAATCAATGTTTTAGAAAAAAGCTTCAAATTGGTAACCTTAGACTTCTTTTTTTAAAGCGAGATGTTTAGTATTCGAAAAGTTAAAATGCCAAAGAAAGCATGAACGAATATGAATGCAAAATGCTACGATATATTTGAAATTATGCTTAATGAGCATACATGTGATTTATGGAGCACGTAAAGATAGTCTGATATTCCCACCTCCGCTAACGCGAGGTGGGGGTTCAAAAACTAAGACATTTCTTTACTTCTTAGGGATTGGTCGTGTTGTGATATCTCACAGAAGTGGAGGTCTAGGTGATGGTTCAAAACTAAGACACTTATCCTTAGCCCCTATTAGGAAGAAGGTTGTTGATGTTATTTCCCACTTCTCTAGCAAACGGGAGGGGGTTTTCAAACTAAGAAACACGGTCGTTGTTTTTTCCATCCAAGAAAGTCCTCCGTGCCACTACATTTCCTGAATAGTATGTAAAGATACATAACTATTATATATAAATAACTTATGTTATTTTATACTGGGTTGTTACAGAATTATGTCTACTCCCGACTATATCTACCATATTATCATCCCATCTGATTCCAATGTTGAGGATGCTTTTTCCTCTACGAATACTCCTGACTATACCCCGGCTTCACTGGACTATTTCCCAGCCTCACCGAGAAACACTTCTTTTGATCCTTCAGAGGATTCATCAAAGGATCTTTTGGCCTCGCTAGCCATCTCACCTTTTCACGATGATCCGTATATGAAGGTCATGCAAGCATATAATGCTACTAATGATGAGTCACCTATTTCACTACTACAAACTCCTATTGCTCCACCAATTGTTTTACCTCTATCTCTAGTGTTACCACTATCACCAATGTTTAATCCCCAAGATTTATTTCTTCCTGAAGAGATTTTACCATCTCGGAAATGAGCTCGTTCCCGATCATCCTCCTTTACTTCTGCCCTACCTCAAGTATTTAAGATTGGAGAAAGTTCTTATAAGACGAGTCTGGAGCGCCATGAGGAACAGATCAAGACTATTTTGAATCACTTAGATAAGCTCCCTCTTGAGCGCATTAAGCACATAGAAGATAAGATAGAAGGTCTTGGTAATGGTCGAGTCATCATACAACGAGATTTTGACCAACTAGAAACCGAACATCAAGAAGCCCGTACCCAAATTTTTGGATTTCAAAGAGAGAGCTGGTTTTGCTAATTGTGTTTGTACAGGAACGGATATTCTAGAACAGAATCGAAAAAACAAAGCCAAACGACAAAAAACCGGACACGGAATGAAACAGCATGGAAAAAGACAAGTCAGTCAATACAAAAAGCTAAAAAAGTCAACCCAAGTCTCAACCCCCCGCCAAATCAAGAAAGTCAACATTGTGAGAAATATGTTTTAGTCGGACTTAAATTGCCAAATCCTAAAACTTTTGTTTAAAGCTGGGATACGAAGAAAAACATGTTCAGGGGCTCAAAAATGCCAAATGGCAATCTTGTTTGTAAAAGAAGGAAAAAGAAGGAAATAAAGAGAAGGTTTAAACTGCCCATTTGGAAAAGTTAAACACAAGGGGCATTTCCTTGGCCAAGTCTCCAAAACACTTCCACAAGGACTAACTTTGTTGTATATGTTATACGAACTTTGAGGGGTCAAAGTTGTTAACTCCCTCAAGGTTATTAATCGAAGGACGAAAATTGCAAACACCATTATCACTTTGGAGACCAAAGTTGCAAACCACCAAATTCCTTTCCCTGTCACCCCAAACCTTTTTTTTATAACTCCTTTTCCCGCCCAAATTTCCCCCCAAACCCCTCACGGGTTAACCACCCCCTTTTTATCCCGTAACCCCCATTAAACCCTGGATAAGCCCTCTCCTCCCCCTCCACTTTACTCGACCCAGTCTGTAAGATCGCTCAAATTGGCAATCCCACAACTCCCCAAGCTTGATTCGACGGTTTAGATGATCCAAAAGAAGCACAAGTGATAATTAAGGGCTGGGATTTGTCTTGGATTACACTCACACAACAAACACAAGGTGTTTTTGTGTCTACAAAGTAACACACCAGCAAGAAGACCAAGGAAAAACCCTAGCTCGTTTTTTTTACTATTTAAGCATTGTAAGCCCTTGAGGCACAGTATGTAGTTTTTAGTTTGTGTGTAGTTTTAAGTAGTTTTTAGTGTTTTAAGTTTGAGTTTTCAGTTTAAAGTTTTTCATGTACTTGTACTTCATTTCTTTTAATGAAAATTAAGTTAAGTTAATTTTACACATTGTGTTTCTAAGTTACTTGTTTTACTTTTTCTATATCATATAATCTGTTTTCAAAACTTCTAAACAAAAGTTTAAGGGAAATTCAAAAGGTGGACAAAGTACTGTTGGATTAAGCAAGAAAGGATGAATAAGCTATTTTGGAAGGCTTATTGGTTTTGTTTAGTTTAAGCTTATTTATAAGCTGTGGGTAGGACTTAGAGCTTATTAGGTCTCAAAAACCCTGTTTTGAGCAAGGGTTAAAGGTACAATTCCTTTTAAATTTTGCTTAAAATTACTGTAGCAATAGCTTATTAGCTTATTTTTAGCTTATTTCTGTTCTTTTGTGCTTATTGGTGTTTATTAATGTCTAAATATGCCTTTTAATGCTTTTTATTTCATTCTCATGCAATTTGGTGAAAATTGTCAAAATTAGCTCATTTTGTTCTAGCTTATTGTCTCTTTTTAAGTGCTTAATTGTTTGTTTTTTTCTTTTTATCTATCATTGAAAATTGCTTAAAGTAGAAATAGACTTTAAAAAATTTCAGTTACATTTAGTTTTTATGGGTTTAAAATCACTTTTCAAATTTAAATGGGAGTTTGGCGTTTAAACACTAAAAAGGGTCAAAATGTTTTGGTATGGGTTGGGTCAAAGTTAAGTTTAGTTTAAGGTATTAAGCTCATTTAAGTTTGTTTTGCTCTAAAAGTTTTTTAAGCTAAAACCTGATTTTCAAGTTTTTTTAAGTACTTTCAAGAAACTGTGGTTTTTTAAAATGAAGCTACAAGTGCTTTCATTTAGTTATGCACTTGGATCTTGAGTTTTAGTTCACAAAAAAGAGTGTCTTTTGTGTGTCTATAATCAAAGTTGTCAAAAACCTCATTTGTGTCATTTGACTTGTGAGTCGCAAAAACCACCAAGTTTTTAAGTGGCAGTTTTTAAAAACTAAAACGCCCTTTTTTCACTCTAGAATCAGAAGGTTTAATGGTTTTTGGTTTCTTAAAATTTGTGCAACGCAAATTCCATTTCTCCTTGTGTAACTTTTAGGATGTTTTGATCTTATCTTTCATTTTGAGCTTATTTGGACAGCTAAAAATAGCTGTCTCAAAATAGCTCTTGGATTTAAGCTTAATTTCACCTGGTGCTAAGGGGTGACTTTAAAGCCTTTCTATCTAGCTTTTTATAGTGTACCAAGCCGCATGCTTTTTGGCATATGTGGTGAGCCAATAAGGTCTTAGGACAAGCTGCTAAGTTTCAGTCCTTAATAGCCCTATTTAGGGAATTGCTTATTTTTGAGCCAAAAATGGACTCTAAGCCATTTCACACCAACAGTACTAACCTCCAAGGTTAGTACTGCTGTGTGTATAAGCTACCCTCTTGGCTTATTAAGCTTATCCACTTGCTCAAATTGTGTTCCTTATAGCTTTTTAAGTTAATGTGTTAGGTTGTGTTTGCTTATTTCTTATTTTCTTTGCTTATTTGAGTGCCAACAGTTAAGCCTTTTTGTCTTAAAGCTCACTTTAGCTTTCGTTCATTTTTAATGCTCTTTTAGCGGCTTATTTAGTTTTAGCTTTAGGGACCTTTAGTGTTCTTTATGGTTAGTTTAGTCCCTCCCTTTAGATTATTTAGCTAAGTCTTAGCTTATTGGTGCAAAAGTGTCCAAAAGACCTTAGCTTTTAAGCTTAAAGCTAAATTTTTTGCAACTGTCTTTTTTAAAGCTGTTTTTTAAAGCTATAATTTGATAAGCTTTTCGAAAAGTGGTAGTTTTGAAGAATTGCTAAGCCTCATCTCAGAGCTTAACATCTTTGTTTCACAAGTTTTTCCAAACAAAAAATAAGGAGACAAGGGGTTACCCGTGGGAGCAAGACTCGAACCCGGGTCTCAAACCTCGTACACCTCTCTTTACAATACACCTTTACCGCTGACGCCCTTGGGACTTTTTCGGTATAGTCCAAGGGTCTTAGTTATGTATATACGTTTTAGGCTTATAAGCTTATTAGCTGTTTATAGGGATTAGGGCTTATTAATAAGCAAATTTTTTATTCTTATTGTTTCGTAGGTTAGTCATAGTATAAAGTATTTTTGTACAATTTTCAGACTTTTCGAAGTCATTTTAGTGTGTTTTATAATTTTAATTTCGTTAAAAGTTTAGAAAATTCATAAAATATACACAAAAATTATCAAAAAAAAATATTTTTCTTTTTTAGAAAATTTTGTTTAGTCATATAGTTTGTAGGAAAAATATAAAAAATTTCGTAGGGTCATTTTTACAACTTTTTGCTTTTTAAAGAACGGGTCCGGGTGCGGTTTCTTGTCTTGACTCGTTTTTGGGTCAAACGACCTCCGTTTTTAGTCTAGTCTTTTTCATTCTTCGTTATTTGTCCCCTAGAGTAGTTTAGAAGTGAAAATTTCTTCGTAGGGTTAATTTTGAAGATTTTAGGTTTTAGCCCCTTTGTTCGGGATTCGTGCTCTCGTTTTCTAGCTTAATTTCTTAATTTTTAGGTTTTTCTTAAACGTTTTTGTTTGTTATTGTTTAATTTAACTTTCCACACTCTCAAATCAATTCTCTCCTTCAAACTCAAATCTTCCGACTGTATCGATTTTCCAGCACAGCCTCGTTGGGGATAAACGACCCGGGAACATTCTATACTACTTCTCGGTTTTATTGATCTTGTTGATTTTTAGACTTATATATATTTTATATTTTATCATATATTATATATTTAGTATAAAAATCGACAATCAATTTTTGGCGCCGCTGCCGGGGAGGCTGTGAAAACGATTATCGTTACGTTTGACAAATTGTGTTTGAATCTGTGAATATTTTCTTTTATAAACATATAAAAAATACAAAAATATTTTTCATTTTCTTTTATTAGTATAATTATCAGATAAAAACCAAAGAAAAAACCAAAAATATAAAAACATTGTCCATAAAAAAAAGAAATAAAATTCACAAATTGGTAAAATACCAAAATATAGAGATGATTCTTTGGGGAGATTTGACGATAATGATGATCTCAATACGCTTCAAGAAAATGATCAAAGTTGATTTCTGAAGTTATCAACAGGATTGAAGTTTAGTCACTTCAAGATTGTATGAAGCTTGTGGAGTTTGCATACTAGAATTTGAAGTTTGTGACGTCTCCATTATGTTAGTTGAAAGAAGATATCCTTTTTCCAAGGATTTATTGAAAAGAATGATTGATTTGGGATTGGAAGTTGAAAGAGAAAGTACTGTTGCCCTTGATTTAATAAGATTTATTAAACAACAGATTAATGAAGAGTGATGCTGGGAATGGACTTGAGAAGGGTTTGAGTGTTGGCTAACCACCACACAACAAATGGTCATCAGTTCACCATGCTTAATAGGCATAAGAACTGGCTAGTCCATAAGCAAACGGCTTGTGGTAAAGACTTCTCAAATCTGTTTATGGTTGGCAATTTACCAAAAATTATAAGGTTTTCAACTCACCTTGCTTTATGGTGAAGAGTTGGCTAGTCCAGGATCAAACAGTTCTTGGTAAAGACTACTCAAATCTGTTGATAGCTGATAGTTAGCTAAAAACTATATGGTTTATCAATGCACCATGTTATGGCAATGAAGCATTGGCTAGTCTAAAAGCAAACGGTATTTGGTAAAGACAAATCAATTCCGTTGATGGTTGACAGTTTACCAAAAATTATATGGTAATCAACTCACCATATTTTGAAATAAAGAGTTGACTATCCCAGAGCAAACGGCTACTGGTAAAGGTAAATCAAATCCGTTTATGGCTTGTAGTTTGCCAAAAACTATAAAGCCAACTTAATTAAAGTGTTGCTGAAAAGACAAAGTTGCTGATAAAGATGGAAATATTATTAAAGATCAAGATCAAGATGTGTTAGAGTGTTTAGATACATCATCCAAGAACTTAAGAAGATTAACATGAAGAAACATGAAGTTAAAAGAGTTTAACATTCATGTTTAGGGGAGGATTGTTGGGAATTATTCATTCCTGACTTAGTACCGTTAGTGATAATACTTACTACCGATAGTTATAGTTAGTACTGACAGTACAAAATGATAAGTACTGATCAGATAGTTAGTACCGTTAGTAGAAAATAGTTAGTACCGTTTAAGAGATATGTATGGGATATTATAGGAAAAGATATATATTATCTTTTACGCGTTTTGTAAGCTTGTTAGGGTTTATTCTTGGTCTATAAAAGGAACCCTCACGGCATAGTTAGAGATATCAGTTCAATATACATCTCATATAATCATATCTCATAGTTAGTAATCTGTAATCACTTTAACAGATTAATATAAGTTAAAGTTTAGTTTTTCATTGTTCTTCTTAATACTATTGTGTAGATTCTGCATATACAATTAGTATTCATAGTCAGTGTTTCTATATAGTCAATCTGTATTTATACAAGTTGGCTATCACCCTTAGCAGGCTTTAAAGATCTGTTCAGTTTGGGACACACAATCAATTTTCTATTATAATGAAGCGTTTTCGTTAAGTTTTATACGTTGTCGCAAACTAACTTTATAATAGCAAAAGCTAATCTTTTTATTTTAGTTAGTTATTTTGTTTCTAAATAATAATAGCTAATATATAAAAACTAATTTGGACTTAAGAAAAAAAAAACAAATATCTATCCCTCCGAAACCCATATCACTTTCCCGCTGACACTGAGATTAACTTTTCCTCAAATTTTTGGCTCATAAAGTTCCCCCTAAAACGAAAATATATTTATCCCAAAAATAAAAATCTAAAAAGAAATAGAAAGACTTTTGTTACAACCCTAATTATTTCCAATCTAACACATAGCAGCCTCACACAAATCTGTCTCCCTCCTCTCATTTGTTCTTTTTCCTACTTCATTAACTGCCATAGACATCGGTGTCTTGTTGTCATTGCAGACTCGCTGTCAGGTATATTGTTCTTATCTTGTTTCAAAATCACAAATCATATGACATAAATTAAAATGTATGGTTAATTTTGATATCTTTATGCCTTTTTATAGTTTCAAGAGTTCGCATCAACGTTCATTCATCAATCTCAGGCTGCCATCATCCTCAGAGGCTCTGTTTGTCTTAATTAATCCTTGTTTTTTAATTATTATTCAACTACAATACTAATATGATATTAACTTAATTAACTGGGTATGTGTTTGTTGCACCACTTTTGATACTATACACACTCTATTAATTGACATGATTTTATTTTAATTAGATTTTAGGGGTGTTTGTTTCGCCTTATATAGCGGGCTTATGACTTATTTGGTTTTGGGTTTATGTTCATAAGCTCACTTTTTGTAGCTTATTTTAAAACTTTCCGGCTTATATAAGTTTATTATGTTATATAAGCCGAAAAGTTTCAAAATAAGCCACAAAAAGGGAACTTATGAAATATAAGCCCAAAACCAAATAAGCCATTTATATAAAGCCAAAACAAACAGCCCCTTTGTTCTATATGTTATACTCTAGATTCTAGGGATCAACTTAATTACAAGGCTGAATTTCGCGTATCTTGTGGAAGTAAGTAAGCAAACAAACCATAGTGTTTGTCTCTTCATTAGTTGATTACAAGATAAAAAAAATGTAGTTCATGTAGCTAATGCTTATTTTGTTTATACACAGCTGCTCTTGACATATTGCGAGTGCTTAACTTTACGGCCGCTCTTGACATACCGTGGGTGCTAAACTTTTCGAAACCTTAGAAGTATATGCCGAAGTGGAACCTATAGTTTTTGGTCACGTTGTACATGTGAGTCCATGTTCCATTTTTGGGTGAGTCGGGTAGAGTTTAGGCTACTTTTTATCGTTTGACCCATTTGATAGTTTTTTTCTCATATTGTGAAGGAATTATGCTGCATTCTCGGGCTGATACATCACAGTCATAACATGCCTATCAGTACTTTTAATGCAAGCTTCTCGAAATGGAAATTGATTTGTTGCTATCTTATTGGGTTGATACAACCGCATTTAAACTACATAATTAATATCTGGTAATTATATTAATTTAACAGATAACCTGCAATAGGGGGATTTACTAGCTTGCCTTGACACTTATATTTTGTTCGGTGAACTTCGTTCTCACTCTAGTGAGGGAATTTTCATTTGCATATGGCGGCTTACGTACAACAATCCATGTGCACAGATGGCAGAAAGGGTCAATCTAAAGCAACAAGAGGAAGAGTGGTTATCGATTTGGCAAATCGCAAGTGTTAACTCCTCAACCACCACTGCCAGTAACACTACCTTGTACATTGTCGATACCTAAACCATTATCACAAATGCCTAATTCATTGTTACCACCTTTTGATTCTCAAACACTTGCTGCAACTTCACTGCAACTGCTGCAACTTCAGCTGTAACTACTGAGGTAGACTGTTGCAGAGGTATATTCCTTCCTATGTATAACTTTCTTTTATTCATGGTACTTTCTAATAGTAAGCTAATTGTACGATCCATCTATCAAAGTTTATGGCAAGTTTAATTTGTCTCCAAATGTAGTTGAAGCATCTATTCAAAAAGAGATCCCATAGGAGCATACTTGAACAAAAATATTCCTAACGATGTATATGAAAGAACAATAATCCATATCATTGGTCCTGGAGAGTAAGTATAATACGCATGGTTATTAATCTTGTTATGATAATTAGCTATTTGGTTGTCAAAGAGGATTGATATTCAACAACACGTGCCATATTTTGGACCCCCTACTGAGATTACAAACACTTGATGAATTCACCTGAATTTTTAATTGACTTCTACTTGTTCTGCTCTAATATTTTTTTTCCAAAAATCCATTCTTATTTTAGTTCATAATGAAGTATAATAAGAATGGATTTTTGGGAAAAAAATATTAGAGTGTTTCTAATGCAACATCAGTATTATATATTCTAAAGAAAATTACAAAATATTCTGCCAAGGTTTGATATCTGATATCTAATGCCAATAAATTTGATCATCTACTACAATAATCTTATTACATCATGGGATCATATATTTGTAATTTGCGTGTTCATGTGCTGTTAAAACCCATAAGATCGCTAGAAGGCCGATGTTATCTTTAACTATGTTATTTTCTATTGTTGTTGTGTATGCAGGTTTTTAAAACTATGTTTCTGACTCGCTGGGCCTTACACAATTGTCTTAACGATATTAAGTAATATTAGAGTAAGGATTAGTTTCTATGTACTTATGCTTGCTGTTTTGCTTACGAAATTGAGTTACACGGTTTGCGTAAATGCCTTGATGTAGATAGTTATGATGTTCTGTCATATTGTGTAGTTGTTAGTGGCGTAGCTGTCTTATGTTTGTTAAGGATGTTTATTAAGGATTAATAATGATGCTCTTTCTTTATTTAGTGCTTAATGTTACTATATTACAGTAGTATTTTTATCTGATTTTCCCTACTCATCAATAACAGTAGGATTCCTCTATGTATGCACTAATGGGCTCATCAAAAAAGCCATATTGTATAAAGAAGTTTAAAAAAAAAATATTAACGCCCCGCAGCAACGCGCGGGTAATCTTGCTTGTTGGTATTAAAAGAAGTTAGTCTCACTACGTTTGGGAAACTAAGAATGATTGGTGATGCCAGCAGTTATACCTTTTTGCTTGCTAATGCAAGACTGAATGTCTGGCTAGTAGTATCTCTGTATGTTAATTGCATGCTATTGATTCTTATGCTACTTGGGTTTAAAAGTTTCTATGTACTTATGCTGCCGTTTTGCTTAGAAATTGGTTACATGTTCTAAGCTTAATAGAAATTCGACATATACATTTAGTTTCTTCTCTATGTGTAAGATGTTTATTAAGGATTAATGATGATGCTCTTTCTTTATTTAGTGCTTAATGTTACTATATTACAGTAGTATTTTTATCTGATTTTCCCTACTCATCAATAACAGTAGGATTCCTCTATGTATGCACTAATGGGCTCATCAAAAAAGCCATATTGTATAAAGAAGTTTAAAAAAAAAATATTAACGCCCCGCAGCAACGCGCGGGTAATCTTGCTTGTTGGTATTAAAAGAAGTTAGTCACTACTGTTTGGGAACAAGAATGATTTGTGCTGCCAGCGTATACTTTATGCTGCTAATGCAAGACTTAATGCTGCCAGTAGTAATCTCGTATGTTAATGCTGCTATTGATACTACTGCTATTGGGTTTAAAAGAAGTTAGTGCTGCCAAGTATATATCTGTGCTGTCAAAGTGTTATATAAATACTATACTCATCTAGTAACTTTAACACTTGCATTTTTACCTTGATTGCTTGCACATTAGGTTTAGGTCCTGGTTGCATTTTCACCTTGACTGCAGTTGCCAAATGGGAGTGTAGCTCATATGGTAGAGCGCTCGCATTGCATGCGAGAGGCACGGGGTTCGATTCCCCGCACTTCCTTATTTTTTCATTGTGTGATTAAATATTACAAAATGCCACACAAATATAAAATTCATGTGGCCATTGGATGAACAATAGTCACACAAAATACACATTTACTTGACTTTCAAAACATATGGTCACACTTATTAACACTTTTGGTTAACTTGTATGTGACTAAATAAAAAAAATATGCTTTGTGTGACTAAATATTGCAAAACACCACACAAACTTAAAATTCATGTGACCATTGGAGGAACAATAGTCACACAAAATACATATTCACTTGACTTTAATCAACATATGGTCACACTTATTAACACTTTTGGCCACTTTTGGTTAACTTGTATGTGACTAAATCCTAAAAAAACCATGCTTTGTATGACTAAATATTACAAAAGGCCACACAAACATACAATTCATGTGACCATTAAATGAATAATAGTCACATAAAATACACATTTACTTGATTTTAAAAAGCACATGGTCACACTTATTAAGACTTTTGGCCATTTTTTAAAATTGTATGTGACTAACTCCAAAAAAAACAACACCCGTTGTGTGACTAAATCATCACAAACGTCACATTTATTAT
>BQNB010117451.1:7504-21172 GCA_026074375.1 Tanacetum coccineum
AGAAAATAGGAATGATACCAGCTAGTAGTCTCATGTAAATATGTGTTTTATTAGTATTTGGATAATTTGGAATTGTAAGACAGTTTTTATTTTCTGATGAATAAAGATACTTGATATTTGTTTTTAATCATATAATAACTGTTATTCTATATTTGCATGTTTAATCCATGAATGATTCATCATTCTAAATATGTTCATTGTCAGTTAACAATATGGGACTATTGTTATGAAAGGCAAATGTGAGTGTTGGTTATATTCTCTGAATATACCGATTGTTCTCGCCAAACTCATGTGTATTCACAAGGGATGCATATTGGATACCCCTACCGTCGAATATTTACTTTTGGATCCTCATCATGAGTAAATATCAAATATGGTTTAAAAGGCATCTTTAGACTTGAGATGCAAGCAAGTTCTGTATGTGTGGATATCACTTTTTGAGTCTAAGTCAAACGCTATCCTGAATAAGGTAGTCATAAAAGGCTATTCTTGGAAGTGATGTGAAGCAGCATCTAAAACACTTGTATTCAACAAAGAATTTGTTCCTCCACTTGATATGTGTAGTAAGATACCATGGGCCCTCTCCAGAATTAATCAGATAATTGCATGGCCGTGCCCAAAGGGTAATACAAGATGATTCTTGATTACATTTGGTAAATCTGAATTATTTCTATAACGAGAAACATAATGTTAAACTATATGAAATGAGTTAGGATCCATATCCATGGTTTAACGGTATCTATAACGAAGGGATAATGATTAAAGCAAGAAATAAACTAACCATTATAAGCTGAGATTGTTCCTGAAACTTTATCTCAAGTATTTCTAATTTAAAGGTAATTGTGTGTGTTTGCTAGACGTTGCCAATTATCAGTATATGGCAGCTGTTGGAATATGTTAGTCGGTTCTGCAAGTTATACGTTAGAAATACATGAGACTATTGGGGGCGCACGCGTTAAACACTTAGAGTATGTTTTACTTCACGATAAATAGTCGTTATTTACTGTTACTCGTTTAACTAGTGTAACGGATATTTAAATAATTAACTGAGGAACTAAATTGGACAAAAACCGAACCCTAGGGGTGCCCTAAAGTGGTCGGCCCCCTAGGTGGTTCTAGAATAGGTTTTTGGGTCTAATTAGGAGATATGGGAACAAGTATTTTGACAAGGAATGAATTGAGGAGTTGGAGTTTATCTTGGACTAGGTTTTGAGTATTATAAATACCCAAACCCCTAGACCTCATTCTTGATTAATTCATTCATAACTATCAAATCCCTAAAACCCTAAATTAGTTTCGGTGCTCCTCTCTCTTTCTCTCTCTCTCTTCTAAATCCCAACCGAAACCCTTAAAACCCTTTAAGGGATTTTTGGTTTTTCCTCCTACCGATTTTTGATCCAAAACCTTTTAGGTTTTCGGTTTTCTTGTTTTCCTTATTGGCGATTCAAGATTAAAACATGTGGTGTTCGTTTTGTGATCTTCCTAGCTCGACGATTAGTTAAAACCAGATTTAGGGTTTATTCAGTTTTCGGTTTTAAACCCTAATCGATTTAGGGTTTGTTTGGTTTTCGGTTAAACACTAACTGAATTAGGGTTTGCTTTGGTTTTCGATTACAAGGCTCACAAGGGTATTTCGGCTCAACCTCCAAGTGGTACTGTTAGGTTCATATACCACACTGGTGTTTGGGTTCGTGAAGTCAAGGCTAGGACAACATTGCATACTAGGGTAGACATGTTTGTGTGAGCAACCAAAAGAGCTATAATTTAATCGCAAAATCGTTCAGGAACTAAGGCTTAAAGTTTAGTTTACTTCCTTCTTCCCTTTAATTATGTGTTTAATCTTGTGTCTAAAACTAGATCCAATTCCGCTGCGGTAGCTCGTACTAACTTGGTTTACCTAGTTTGTTAAATACAACAATGGCGCGTTTTGCATTTACAAACTAAAAATCTTCACATAAAAACAAAAATGAGATGCGTTTCTATTTAAATCGAAAACGCGCCACTTTCATTTACAAACTGCAAATCTTCAAAAAAAACAAAATGTGATGCGTTTATATTTCAATGCATCCCAAAAACAACGGCCACTAGTCATTTCAAAACAAAAAAATCTTCACATAAAAATGAAATGTGATGCGTTTCTATTTAAATCGAAATCGAAAACGCGCCACTTTCTTTACAGAAACCCGCAATCTTCACAAAAAAACAAAATGTGATGCGTTTATATTCAATTCAGTCCCAAGGCTTTGATGTGCGCCCGAGCTTGATGTTGCGTACGAGGTTTCAGTAAAAAGAAAGACCTGGTTCTAACGAATGGCGTGGTATCGGTTTTTAGATGATGGTAGAGACCGCATTGATAGTGTGGAATGTCGTGTAAGGCTTGGGTTGAGGTGATGTAGGAAAGGTTTAAAGGAAGAAGAGAGAAGATGAAGATGAAATTATTAGTTTTTTTTTAATAAAGAAAAACATATAAATTAAAAGATGGATGTGCTGGATATTAGGAAGGAAAAGAAAACATTAAAAAATGTTTAATGTTAAATCTGTGTACTGAAATGTGGCACAAAGTTGAAAGGTTCATTTTGGAAAAAATTTATAAACTGTCGCTTTGGTATAAAGGGTTGGATAGTAGTTCATTTTGTTAATATATTTATATATAAATAATGGATAACGTAAGATGAACATGATCACCAATAACAAACTAACTAACATTTTAACAGAGCGAGAAAGATAGCTTAGTGACACGTGCTAATAAAAGGGCTTTTCACACTTTAATTGTTTTGGTTATGTAGTTGTGTTTCATCATAGTTTGGCACTTTATAGTTCCAATCCTTTACTTAGTAAAGGAAAATAAAAAGTGGAGACTTTTGAATTTCAAAAAAAAAAATCATTCCTTATTAGGTATGATGCTTCAAAAAATTAAAATATTTTTTGAATATAAGTTTAATAAAACGTTTTAAATACTTTCAAAATTGGCATTATTTTGATAGAGAAATCTGATAAAGAAAAAACACATAAAAATATATGTGTCAAATTTATAAAAACAAAAACTTGAAAAAAAGATGAGTAATAAATAAACAATTAGGTGTTTAATTTAAAATAAATTGCATAGAGTTAAAGTGATAAAATTTAATAAATTTACAAATTTTTTATTATACTTTAAAAAAATAACCTTTAAAAACTCATAACTTATAAAACAGAAAAAATAAAAATTATAAATATATTTAAAAAAACATAATGTACAATGTTCCATGCGTGGGGTGGGTTTGAGTGGTCACGGTATTAACAACTAGAATATTCTACACATAAAAAAAATCTGTAAGGTAGAAGATATAGATCTTGTATACTTAGCAGGACAGCCTAGTGAATACGTTTCCCCTCTGTTTATTTTTGGACATAGTGACATTCGACAAGATATATTGCAAATTATAGGTCGACATCTTAGTATTTGCTGAATATTACTATGTCAATTATACAAGTTGGTAACCCATAAGCAATGGCAGAATAGGATTCTAATATTTGGCAATGATAGACAGAATTACTAATAGTTTGCCATGAGGGTGAAGCTTTAAAATTAATATTAAACCGTGCCACCAAATTGGCAACTTGAACCAAGTGTAGCCTGAATACAGAATCATCATCCTACGAAATGGGAGATGTTGGGAAGTGTGTTTTGTTGGTGAATGGAGATGTGTGCACTGAGCAAAGGATTTTGGTACAATTACATGGTTTTAAGGTGCCATGGTAATCAATAAGACCAAGAGCACAGCACGTCTGCTACAAACAAAGCAATATCACATGAGTATGCAATTAATATAAGTGAACAACAAATCGAAAATTTGAATTTTGACCAAAGGTCACACCAATCCAGCTCTTGTCTATAAGTACCTATTCTAAGTATATATTTTTTTAATATAGTCGATCTCGTCACATTAAAAACCAAAAGAGAAATAATGGGTTTTTTCTAGCGTCACTTTCAATTTTGAGTGTTTTTTATAGCAACATTGTCTTCCTTTATCAGTTGTGCTCCTCAAGTCCCTTGTTACTTCATATTTGGTGACTCTCTATATGATAATGGTAACAACAACAACCTCGTTACGGAGGCAAAAGCCAATTACCCACCCTACGGGATTGATTTTCCGGATGGGCCAACTGGACGATTTTCCAATGGTCGAAACATAGCAGACGTTATTGGACCTCTTATCTTATCCGAATATCCTTTTCTTACGTCACATGTTACAAACTTTATCTATATATTAAAATTTTAAAACATTTATGTGCTCAGTGATACCCAATTTGAATCAATAATCCTAGAAACTTTAACATTTGTCAAATAAAATAGTAAATCAACTACATGACAGCCTTGGTCAAGCCATATATACACGTTTGATAATAAGATGTAGAATTACAATGTAAGCAGAATATTATTAGTTCACAAGTAAAATGAACAATTTTTTGTTTTTCTTTTCTTTCACTCAATTAACTAAGGTTTCGAAAAGTCCCTTCCTCCATTATGGCAACTGCCTAGCCCGGAAGAATCTGTTCTAGGAGTAAATTATGCATCAGGTTCTGCTGGAATTCGCGATGAAACTGGGCAACATATGGTGATTTTTCTCCATATATTTTGCCTTAGGCATGCATAAATCTTATACAATCTCCTCAAACAACGCCGCATGATGTCTTTATTGAAATTAATCCGTATGAATAACTGCAGGTGGGAAGGATCACGTTTTGAATCAGCAAATATCACAGCACGCCCACCACAATATATTCAAAACTATCCGACTTATTCGGAACGGGATTTAAAAAAAGTACGTAAACACCTCAACAACACCAAATGCATATACACCGTTTGCAATGAGAAATATACGACTTCCATTAAACAACTACATTTCCCAGAACACTATAAACAATATCTTGTACTCACTAAGAGTATGCAGAACTCCTTGTCCAACAATAATCAAAACACAATCAAGTAAGATCCTCCAATTATCACTTGGCAATATTTCACAAATTTTTAAATTTTTCACTAATAATATGGTTCTATAATATATTGTAGATATTGTATAACCGTATGTGGCAAGAAAGATTTGGAATACGCCTGGAACCTTCATATTCAGGTTGTGCACCAGAGATGATGACTAGGTATAATACAAATGTATGTGTGGATGCCATAAACGGTGCGGTCGTACAATTCAATGCCAAGCTTGTTGCTGCTCTTGGCGAACTCGAGAGTAAACTAACTGGTGCAAAGTTCATTTATATGAACCCTTCTTTGGCTAATTCTACAGAGAAAGGTTAATTGCTTTGCCAACCTTTTTTAGCCTGAAACACACTTTGGGGTCTCAATTTCTTAAACGATAGCAAACTCGTTACCTTAACTATTGTATTAATGGACTACTCGATCTCTGTTTTTTTTTCCCCCCAACCGTTATAGGTCCACACATTAAATATTTTTGCTTTCAGTAAAATATAACACCCATTAATATACTTAAATGGGTGGTTACCATTAGAAAACTGCATTGAAAGAGCTTCTCTCCATTTCTAGATAATAAATGGTTTGTTACTTTGTTTAGTGCACTTGTTGTCCTATAGATTGATAATCGTTCTTGAACTAAAATAATCTTTGGCCATTTTTATAGATGTGACGGTTCAGTTCTATTTGTTATTCGTCATGTAATTATTTAAAGAATTTATGCTTAATTGGTGTTTTAAGTTCATTTTTTTATCTAACTATCTGCGTACAATCCAGATTTTTAATGTTACCTACAAACCCAGTTGCACCGCCTCTAAACCACAATTGGAAAAATTAGGGCAGGGCAATGTGCTCCAAAACCAAGTGCCATGCGATTCTAGACAAACTATGTTTTTGGGATGCATATCCACCCTAACTGAAGCATTAGCCTTGTAGACTTAGCAGAAACAATGAAGCCTTACCCCATTTTATGCCGATGAGACTAAAGTGCATTGCCAATGATGGAGGCATCTTTGTCAATGATAATTAAGCCGGCTTACCAGGGCCACTTGTTGTTTCATTTGGTGGGTAATGATGCTATCCCTAGCAACATCATATCGATCTTAAGGCCTTCATGTAAGCGTTATCAAAGTGGTGTATTTTCGTACTTAGTTCAAAAAAGAATACCACTCTTTTATTGCTGCAGTATCAACGAAAAGCAATCGTGATATTGTTATGCATGTATTAATTAAGAATTTATCTTAAGTTTGCACCATACTCCCATGCTACTTACTCGCACCAAGTAATTGTTCACACGACACATATACATAGTTTGCTAAAAGCGTAATCGTCACCACTCACCACTCTTATTCAGTAGAATAAAGTTTTTACCCTTCAACCAATTATTTACTCCGTAAATAGTCCTTTGAATAAGGGGAACAGGAAAACCTTAGCAAATGTATATGAGAAATGTGCATTGTTCGGTTTAAACTTTAAGTCTCTCCCAAATCAATAACAATTGGTTGGGAGAACATATCACAAACAAAACGGGTCACTTATTCTCCAAACGAAACCGGCCTCCATTTGATTTGGCCGGTAGCTGTTAAACGGATATATTTCCAGGACTTTTATGAAAAAAGAAAAAACATGTAAATGTCGCACTTTGAAGTAGTGTTTGATATTTAAGAACAAATATTAGATGATTGGAGCTTTGTGTTGTAGCATGTATGTATTCTTGTCCTTGCTAATAAAACTGTATATGTTGAGAGTACTTGTTTTCTTCTTGAAGTGGTGACTTAGGGGGTGTTTGTTTCGGCTTATATGTGGGCTTATGAGCTTATTTGATTTCGGTTTATATTTCATAAGCCCCAATTTTCCGACTTATTTTGAGACTTGTGGGCTTATATAAGTTTATATTACGATATGGTAAAGTTATATAAGCCGTCAGTCTCAAAATAAACTAGAAAATTTGGGCTTGTGAAATAAGCCGAAATCAAATAATCTAAGAAGCCCACATATAAGCTTAAACAAACATCCCCTAAGTCACCACTTCAAGAAGAAAACAAGTACTCTCAACATATACAGTTTTATTAGCAAGGACAAGAATACATACATGCTACAACACAAAGCTCCAATCATCTAATATTTGTTCTTAAATATCAAACACTACTTCAAAGTGCGACATTTACATGTTTTTTCTTTTTTCATAAAAGTCCTGGAAATATATCCGTTTAACAGCTAAACCGGCCAAATCAAAACTGGCCGGGTTTCGATTGAAACTAAGTTGACCCTTTTAGTTTTGAAAATGTCAAAACCAATGTTATGATTTGGAGAGACTTAAAGTTTTAAACTAAACAAGCCATTGTCTCATATACATTGCTAATTTTCTTGTTTATCCCCTTATTCAAGGACTATTTACGGAGTAAATAATTGGTTGAAGGGTAAAAACTTTATTCTACTGAATAAGAGTGGTGAGTGGTGACGATTACGCTTTTAGCAAACTATGTATATGTGTCGTGTGAACAATTACTTTGGTGCCGAGTAAGTAGCATGGAGTATGGTGCAACTTAAGATATTTATTAATTGATACATGCATAAGCAATATCGATTGCATTGCGTGATACTGCAGCAATACAAGAGTGGTATTTATTTTGAACCCTAAGACGAAACTACACCACTAGATACGATACATGAAGGCCTTAAGATCGATATGATGTTGCTAGGGACTAGCATCATTACACCAATGAAAACAAGGTCCTCTGGTAGCCGTCCTTAATTATCATTGACAAAAGCTGCCTCCATCATTGGCAATGCACCTTTAGTCTCATCGGCATAAAATGGGGATAAGGCTTCATATGTTCTGCTCCGTCTACAAGGCTAATGCTCTCAGTAGGGTGGAATGCATCCCAAAACACATAGTTTTGTCTAGAATCGCATGGCACTTGGTTTGGAGCACATTGCCCTGCTCCAATTGTGGTAGAGGCGGTGCAACATGGTTTGTCGGTAACATTAAAATCTGGATGTACGCAGATAAGTTAGATAAAAAATGAACTTAAACACAAATTAAGCCATAAATTCTTTAAATAAATTACATGACGAATAACAAATTAGAACAGAACCGTTCACATTCCAAAAAATGGCCAAAGGATATTTTAGTTCAAGAACGATTAACAATCTATAGACAACAAGAGCACTAACAAAGTAACAAACCATTTATATCTAGAAAATGAGAGAAGCTCTTTCAATTCAGTTTCTAATGGCATATAAGTATATTTAAATGGTTACTGAAAGCAAAAATTTAAAAGTGATGACCAACGGTGGGGAAAAAACAGAGATCGAGTAGTCCATTAATACAATAGTTAAGGTAACAGTTTTGCTATCGTTTAAGAAATTGAGACCCCAAAGTGTGTTTCAGGCTAAAAAAGGTTGGCAAAGCAATTAACTTACCTGTAGAATAGCCCAAAGAAGGGTTCATATAAATGAACTTTGCACCAGTTAGTTTACTCTCGAGTTCGCCAAGAGCAGCAACAAGCTTGGCATTGAATTGTACGACCGCACCGTTTATGGCATCCACACATACATTTGTATTATACCTAGTCCATCCATCTCTGAGTGCACAACCTGAATATGAAGATCCAGGTATACCAAACTTTCTTGCCCCATACTTATACAATATCTACAATATATATGAACCATACTTATTAGTGAAAATATAAAAATTTGTGAAATTAGCCAAGTGATAATTGGAGGACTTACTGATAGCTGTTTTGAATATTGTTGGACAAGGAGTTCTGCATACTCTTCGGGTGTGTACAAGCTACTTGTTTGATAGTGTTCTGGAGAAAAGTAGTTGTTAATGAAGTCGTTATTTCCCATTGCAACGGTGTATATGCATTTGTTGAGGTGTTTTCGTACTTTTTTTAAATTCCCGTTTCCGAATAAGTCGGCTAGTTGCAAAATTGTGGTGGCGTGCTGTGCTATTTGCTGATTCAAACTTATCCTACCACCCTGCAGTTATCATACGGATTAATTCAATAAAGACATCCATGCAGGCGTTAGTTTGAGGAGATTGTATAAGATTTATGCATGCCTAAGCAAATATATGGAGAAAAAATCACAATATGATGCCGCAGTTTCATCGCGAATTCCAGCAGAACCTGATGCATAATTTACTCCTAGAACAGATTCTTCGGGCTTGCAGTTGCATAAGGAGGAATGGACTTTTCGAAACCTAGTAATTGAGCTGAAAAGAAAAGAAAAACAAAAATTGTTCATTTTACTTGTGAACTAATAATATTCTGCTTACATTGTAATACTACATCTTATTATCAAAACGTGTATATATGGCTTAGACAAGGCTGTCATGTAGTTGATTTATATTTTAAATGACAGTAAAGTTAGGATTATTGATTCAAATTGGGTATCCTGAGCACATAACATGTTTTAAAATTTAATAGATATAGATAAAGTTTGTAACATTGTGACCGTTAAGAAATGATATCGGATAAGAAAGAGACCAAAAACTCTAGCAATTATGTCACCATTGGAAAATCGTCAGTTGGCCCATACCGAAAAACAATCCGTAGGGTGGGTAATTGGCTTTTGCCTCCGTAACGAGGTTGTTGTTGTTACCATTATCATATAGAGAGTCACCAAATATGAAGTAACAAGGGACTTGAGGAGCACAACTGATAAAGGAAGACAATGTTGCTATAAAAAACACAAAAATGAAAGTGACACTAGAAAAACCCATATTTCTCTTTTTGGTAAAGTGAGAGATCGACCTATATAAAAAAATATATACTTAGAATAGGTACTTATAGACAAGAGCTGGATTGGTGTGACCTTATGGACAAAATACAAATTATCGACCCAATGACCCGTCAAATAGTAGTACCCTATATATAATTGCATACACATGTGATATTGCTTTGTTTTGTAGCAGACGTGCTGTGCCTCTTGGTCCTATTGATACCATGGCACCTTAACAACCATGAAATTGGTATCCCAATCTTGCTCAGATGGTCATATCGTGGATGATGATCTGTATTCAGCTACACATGGTTCATGTGCCAATTCTGTGACGGTTTAATAATAATTTTAATCTTTCACCCTCTGCAACTATTTGTAATCTGTCTATCATTGCAAATATTAGAATCCTATTCAGCATTGCTTAAGGGTTACCAACTTGTAATCCTTCTGAAACTAGTAATATTCAGCAAAAACTAAGATGTCGACCTATAATTGCAATATATCTTTGTCGACATGTCACTATGTCCAAAAATAACAGAGGGTGAAACATATTCACAGGCTGACCTGCTAAGTATCAGATCAATATCTTCTACCTTACAGATTATTTTTTATGTGTAGAATATACTATTTTTAATCCCCGTGCACGCACGGCACTTGTACATTATGTTTTTTAAATATATTTATAATTTTTATTTTTTCTGTTTTATAAGTTATGAAAGTTTAAAGGGTTATTTTTTTTAAAGTCATAATAAAATTTGTAAATTTATAAATTTACACTTAACTCTATACAATTTATTTAAAATTAAACCACTAAAGTTTTATTAATTACCTCATCTTTTTTTCAAGTTTTTGTTTTTATAAATTTGACACATATATTTTTATGTGTTTTTTTCTTTATCAGATTTCTCCACAAAAATAATGCCAATTTTAAAAGTATTTAAACTTTTTAATTAAACATATATTCAAAAATAATAAATTTTTTGAAGCATCATACCTAATAAGGAATGATTTTTTTTGAAATACAAAAGTCTCCACTTTTTATTTTCCTTTACTAAGTAAAGGATTGGAACTATAAAGTGCCAAACTATGATGAAACACAACTACATAACCAAAACAATTAAAGTGTTGAAAATCCCTTATAGCACGTTGTCACTATCTTTCTCGCTCTGTAAAATGTTTAGTTAGTTTTGTTAATGGTGATCATGTTCATCTTACGTTATCCATATTTATATATAAATAAATTACCAAAATGAACTACTATCCAACCCAATATACCAAAACGGACCACTTTATAATTTTTTTCCAAAATGAACCTTTCAACTTTGTGCTTCATTTCAGTACACAGATTTAACATTAATCATTTTTTAATGTTTTCTTTTCCTTCCTAATATCCAGCACATCCATCTTTTAATTTATATGTTTTTCTTTATTAAAAAAAAACTAATCATTCATCTTCATCTTCTCTCTTCTCCCTTTAAACCTTCCACACCACCTCAACCCAAGCCTTACACCGACATCTCCCCACCATCAAATGCGGTCTCCATCATCATCTAAAACCGATACCACGCCATTCTTTAGAACCATGTCTTTCTTTTTACTGAAACCTCGGCGCACATCAAAGCTCGGGCGCACATCAAAGCCTTGGGATGCATTGAAATATAAACGCATCACATTTTGTTTTTTTGTGAAGATTTGCGGTTTGTAAATGAAAGTGGCGCGTTTTCGATTTCGATTTAAATAGAAACGCATCACATTTTGTTTTTATGTGAAGAATTTTTGTTTTTAAATGCCAGTGGCGCGTTTTTGGGATGCATTGAAATATAAACGCATCACATTTTGTTTTTTTCTGAAGATTTAGGGTTTGTAAATGAAAGTGGCGCGTTTTCGATTTAAATAGAAACGCATCTCATTTTTGTTTTTATGTGAAGAAATTTAGTTTGAAAATGCAAAACGCGCCCTTGTTGGGATTTAACAAACTAGGTAACCAAGTTAGCTACGAGTACGCAGCGGAATGGATCTAGTTTTAGCACAAAGATTAACAGATAATAAAGGGAAGTAAACTAACCTTTAAGCCTTAGATCCTGAAACGAATTAGCGATTAAATTATCGCCTCTATGGTTGCTCACACAAACACGTCAACCAAGTATGCCAAGTTGTCTAGCCTTGACTTCACGAACCAAACACCACGTGTTGTATAATCGAACCAAACACACCACTTGAGCTTGAACCGAAAACCAAGTAAACAGAATAACCTTGCACCGAAAATCGTCAAACCCTAATTAGGGTTTACTCTAATTCGGTGAACCGAAAAACAAAACAAACCAAAACCCTAAGTTAGGGTTTATGTGTTCGCCAAGCAAGGTAACACCAAACAAACAGCTCGGGTTAATCTTGAATCGTCGAAACAAGGAGACACAAGAAAAAATGAAAACCTTAAAGGTTTTGGATCGAATTTGGCTTTGAGGGGAGAACTGAAAATCCTAAAAAAGAGTTTTAGGGTTTTCGGTTAGGGTTTTGGGAAAAGAGGGGAGAATCTAAAATTATCTAGTGATTTAGGGATTTGATTGAATGAAGAATGAGGTGTAGGGGTTGTGTTTATATAGGCACAAGCCCAAACCCTAATTCTTGTACAACAAGGAAACTATTGTTTCCTTTTCCCCCTCCTTTAACCCTACAACCGAACAAACACCCCCTTCTAGAACCCTTAGGGGATTCGGCCAACAATGGGCTCCTCGGGGTTCGGGTTTTGTCCGGTTTAGTCCTTCGGTTTTTATATTTAAACTATTCGTTAAACTAGTTAAACAATTAACGTAAATTAACGACTATTTAAATTATATCGTGAAGTAAAACATACTCTTCGTATTCTAACGTGTGTGCCCCCAATAGGCTCACGTATTTCTAATGTATTTAACGCGGATCCAACTACCATATTCCAACAGCTCCCACTTGGAAGTTGGAGTAGCAGATTGCATCAATACTGATAATTGGCAACGTCTAGCAACACACACAATTACCTTTAAATTAGAAATACTTGAGATAAAGTTTCAGGAACAATCTCAGCTTATAATGGTTGTCTATTTCTTACTTTATCATCCCTTTGTTCTAAACTTGTTTGTATTCTTAAGTCTAAGGATGACTTAACTATTTCGATATTTTACTCATGACTAAGGATCCAAAAGTAAATATTCGAAGGTTGGGGTCTCCAATATGCATCCCTTGTGAATAACATATGAGTTTGGCGGGAACCGTCCATATATTCAAAGAATATAACCAATACTCATATTTGTCTTGTGTAACAATACTCCTATATTGTTAACCGACAATGGATAAATTTAGAATGATTAAGCATTCAAGGATTAAACATGCAAATATAGGATAATAATTATTATATGAATGAATAACAAATACCAAGTATCTTTATTCATCAGAAAATAAAAATTGTCTTACAATCCCAAATATTCAAATACTAAAAATAGATTTGCATCAGACTAGTAAGTTGAATTCTAATGTTTCCAACATCCTCAACTCCTTCTGTCCAAGACAGCTAAATAGTAATCTGAGTAAACTTTCTGAACACTTGTTTCAAATTCACAAATTTGTGAAGAATTTGAATGCTATGATGAGTGTCGTATGTATATTTGCATACTATTGCAAGAATCATAGTAGGAAAATGTGAGCACCTTTTATGAGGTATTTAATACCAGCAACATACCTATCTCAGATAGTCATCTTTACAATTTCTTAAAATATAAAGTATTCTTATTCTATAATGTGTATTCCAACAACGCTCTTAGTTGAACATATCTAGTTAGCAGATTTATCATAAATGATGAAATCCTACTTCAACTAGAATTAATTATTCTCTAGCATTAGTGTACACAAACAATACTATGCCTTATATAATTCGTAAACATTTATTTTAACAGTAATCTAAATCACTCTCAATTAGATACTTTTGTTGTCAGTCA
>BQNB010117452.1:5408-21172 GCA_026074375.1 Tanacetum coccineum
TTGGATCGGATGGGTACGCCTACCCAGTATTTGTGTGATTATTGGAGCGGATGGGTACGCCTACCTAGGTTTGTGTATGGTCCTGCCCTAATTTTAGTGCTCCAGCTGGTAGGCCTTTTAGGTGCGTAAGTGACATATGGTTATTGATTATCGGTGATGCTAAGGTTGTTTGCATATATTCACTGTCATATAACACTATTGTCCACTGTTGAAATATTGGCATAGCTTTTGGGTTTAAGGTCAAATCTACGAGCTCACCAACATTATTGTTGACGTTTTCGAGTATCATTTTCAGGTGGGTCAAATCAAAGGTATGTGATTGGTATTGGAAGAGAAAAGATGTAACCCAAGGGGACTGGGTAGAGATGGATGTGGTTTTGACTTATGATAAGATTTTAACTTGTAAAGTTCTGTAAAACTTTAGTTTTATGAATGTAAATTATAAAGTGTATGATCTTGTATCTTGTGTGATGAATGGTATCGTCGCATCCCGCGTTTCCGCCATTGACGGGGTGTGACATAACACCATGCTATAGCACCTCTAATTACCTTTAACCCGTTCTACTTCTCGCTCATTCCTGCCACAATCACACTATTTCTAGTGGCAAATGTCATTTATGTGATATTTTACCATTTCTAATTCCATCATTTTAGTTAACTCATTTCTTACTCAATGCTCTTAATCACCTTATTCTATATTTTCAATCAAGGATTATACGTCCCTTGAGAAATTGCATTATCTTGATTTCATGTAAGTCAAACATTAGTTAATACTTTTATATTTACCATGACCATCTTAGTATTCCTTTTATCGTTTCTATTATAACACTTTGCTTTTGTTACTTATTTTTAGTTAATTTTCATCAAGGACTATAAGTCACTTGGAATAATTCAATGCATTGACTACATAAGTCAAACCTTGACTAATACCTACCAAATTCATATTAGGGTGCTAATAATACTTTGCGACCACCATAATCATTATACCATGCCATAAGGCATACTATAGCCTCAATTCAAACTTTTATCCTTCGGCCTATACTCTTAATGTCTAAAACTTAGCTTTCACCTAACGTCTTTACTAAAAGTCGCATTCAAATTCTTATTTCACCAATCTTATTTCCTACGATGTCTAACTAATTTTAGAATCTCTGTTTCTACTTTTTTAATCCCTCTCATGTTATACCGAAAACACATAAGCCCACTCATCTATACTTCTTTATTTACATTCAGAAGCGTCCCAATCAATGAAAATAATGAAATATAAACTTAGGGTTCGATGATTCCTAATTTCTTTATATAGATGAAGAGGCGTACCAATCCATTTAAATAAGGAGATTATGAATCATCATACTTATACACTTTCGACATAACATTCCTATTCCTATTACCCGCTTTAACTTTCAACCTTTTCATATTTTTTTATTTATCGACCCTTATTCTTTCAATTTTCCCCACGTTACATTTTTACTCTTTTTAGCCTTGGATCCAGATCATTATCACATTCCCTTAAAGGGACTTAACCGTACCCTTGTGGTACCATTAACATTCTTAGGCCACCCTAAAGGATACCGTTACATTTATCATTAACGTTCTTAGGCTATCCCGGAGGATACCATTACATTTCACACTGGATCCAAGCTATTTTAAAATTATCTTTCTTTATCCTTTTTGTCATTTACGTATTCTTTTAATCGTATACTTTTCCTTTTTTACTTTTTATTGCCTTATGCAAGTCAAACTCACACTTTATCATTCTTCATTATATTTCATAAGATTCAATTGATACTTGTCTATCTCATATATTACATATTCATATGCATATCCACCTTGCATTTATTGTTTTCTTGTCAACCCTACGTTGACCGCATGATCAATTTTATACCAATACATCCTTTTAATCCATTAAACTTTTTTATGTATATAAACCTCACATTTGGTTTACTTTTTGACACACTCGTTAATCTATTTTACTCATCATACATCCCCTTCATATATCTACATGATTATATTCATTCTTTATCATTCATATACGTCTCGTACTTAATCATATCATACTATCGCATTATAATTTATCATGTTCTCTACATTATATGACTTATCATACTTCAACCCTTTATTAGTAATTCATATAAGCACTTACTCTCAATTCATAATAATTTTCCATTAAGCAACTTTTTCATAATTTAAACATTCACTCATTTACTTTCCCCTACTTACATACTTTAATCATTACTTATTAAAATACAATCCTATGCTTTTTACTTTGCTCAAACACTTCATAATCTCATACCATCATACTCATCATGTACTACTTAGACATATAAATAACTACCATAGACTTTACATCATATAAACATAGACTTATACACTTAACACTTCTTCAATAAGTGATTTACATTCTTACCCGCATCTATAATCATTTAGTCTGTGGAAAAATAACATATATCACATTTCATAATCATTCTATATCTAAGCATCATTATAATCAAAACCCCAAGTGCTAACTACCTTATAACTAGGCATTCGCATTCTTCGTTACTTATTCTTACGACATACGCATCTACGAGATGTATAAGTTTAGGCAACCTATAGTGGAAACCTACTTCTCTTAGACCGAAGCTCTGATACCAAGTTGAAATGCCCCTTTTCCGACTCACAAATTTGACTAGAAATTAAAACTTTTTACTCAAACGCTTGACCGGGAATGACCTTGTGTCATTCCTTAATAAACTAATAAAAATACATTACCATTCAACCCTTGCAAGTTTCATTAACATAAAATAGACTTAAATAGCTTTCCAATGATATAAAGCACATCTTCTAACTCTTTACGGTTTAGTTTTTACGACTAAAACAAGAATAACCAAAAACTGTGACTACTGAGACATGGATATGCCATATCCATGTAAATGGATACGCCGTATCCACCCTAAAACTTCTATATGCCATATCCATACCCATGGATACCCCGTATTAGACCATCAAACCCAGAACCTGCAGAAACATATGCAGAAAAGCCCTTTTTGACCCAAAATACAACTACATTGACCCGAAACTTCACAAGACTTTCGAGAAACCAATAACATAACATATTACTCTCTGCGTCTCATAATTATAGTCCATGTTTCCTTTTTGGATTGTCCTAAATTAATTGGCCATTTCCAAAAATAGATAGGGAATTTAGATTAAGTTTACCATATCACCCTCACTTGAATTTAGATTAAGAGTGAGAAAGCTGTAATGATGATGTTTTTCTTAAACTGCGTGTTTTTTGTCCGTGGACTATAATTATAGGACGGAGGGAGTAAACCATCATCATAACATTTTTCGTCCAAACGACGCACGAAAATATACTTTACCATTCAATAGGTGTTTTGCCAAACACCCCTTTTGACCCATTTCACAAATACCTTAACACATACTATAACAATTGACTTATACATTTTAAATTCTGCATTTACAAGTTACTTGACGCTTGGCAACAAACATTTGTAAACCACTTTATGACACTTTAACATACAACGGCATCTATTCTAAGCTCCTAAGTACAATTAAATACTCCTATTCCTTACTTCCGCATCTTAGCCTTTTACCAATTGCTTTACCTTCTTGGAAGAACCTACAAAATATTAAACAACTAAACCATAAGTGAAACACTTAGTAAGTAAATGGCAATAACATGATGTTATATATCATAAATCGCATAAGCATCATTCACATTCAACTTAATCCATCATTCCATACTTCATAATCACTTGCACACAATACATAATCCAATTATCATTAAAACACACAAATAGTCTTTACATACCTTAATTTGGTCACAATTAGCTTAACCACAACCTTGGCTAGTTTTACCAAACTAGCACTTAGTTAACCCTTAATCTAATCATCATAAGTCAAAGCCTCCTAAACCTTTATTACTAACTTCCACATAATACATATATGATACAATCAACATAATCTCATATTAAAACTGATTTACTTACCTTAGCTCCAAAGCTAAGTTTATCAATAATATGCATAATCATCCAAGGCTTGCATCCTAAACAAGAATCAATACATATTTAATATAACACATATATATAATAATTAATGGTGTCTAAATCCACCCCTAACCAAGACTAAATCCCTTTTTACCATTTATATGATCATATCATGATCATCATTCCTAAATTACTAATTTCACTCAAAATATTAATTGACCTTAACCCATTATTAATAAGACCTCAATACTTGGTTTAGAACAACAATTACCTAAACCCTCAATTTGGGTATATGAACGCTAATTTATAATTCATCAATTAACTTAAAAATTAAGATGACTTACATAATGTAGGATCATTGCTAGAGCTTGTTCTTGCTATCATCATACTTAATCCACCAAGGTTAAATATCTTCATTGATCATCTTCTTTTTCCCTCTTGTTTCTTCTCTCTATGTCGACAAACATACACATTTATGAAATCTCTAGAACTTTTAGGATATTTTTAGTATTAAGTTAGTTGTATCTTTGGCCAATTGGTAACTTGGGTCCCTTAAGTCCTATTTTCTCCTAGTTTGGCTGACTTAACCAATACGCTGTATCCATACTCATGGATACGCCATATCCATGCTAGACTATCAATTCTCCATATTCGCCCTTACCAATACGCCGTATTGGTTCTGACAGGCATAAGCGTCCCTTGGCACATTTAAGCTACTAAATTCATAGTCAAACTTACCTAATGGCCTTTTCGAATTAAATACTTAAAAACTGATTTTGAGGTGTTACATATTATATAACCACAAAGAGATAAGTTGGTTTTTTCAAGGATTACTAAAGAGACAAAGTTTTGCTTTTTAGATTTCTTTCTAAATTTACATATGGCTATTGTTTTTCTTTTTATTATGTAAAAGAAATTTGATTAAATTGGAGGGTACTTACTTGCGGGTTCTTGCGGTTCAAGTATCGATCGTGGGTAGTTTGGGTTTTAAGTAAAGAACATTTCTTCGATAGCGAAGTTTGACGTCAAAAAATTCGACGGATCTAATGACTTCGGGTTGTGGCGTGTAAAGATGCGGTGCTTATTAATACAACATGGTTAGGAGGCTGCATTAGATCCATTCTCGAAAACCATGGGGGACGCTAAAAAGATTACGGCGTTGAAGACGGATGTCTACAAAAAAGCACATAGTGCCTTACTCATGTGCTTGGATAACAAGGTGTTAAGGGAAGTCAACAAAGAAGATTTGGCTATGGGAGTTTGGTTAAAGTTAGAAACTGTGTATATGACAAAGTCTTTAGCCAATAAATTATACTTGAAAAATAAGTTGTTCACTTTCTACATGCATTCAAGTAAAAAATTATCTTAACATATAGATGAGTTTAATAAGTTGATCGGTGAGTTGAGAGCATATAGATTGGTATTGATTACGAAGATCAGGCACTCATGTTACTTACATCATTACCATCTTCATATAATAACTTTATATAGACATTGCTTTATGGAAGGGAGTCACTCACTTTAAAAGATGTCTTGTCTGCCCTCAATTCACAGGAGTTGAAAAAGAGGACAAATGCAAAGGATGATGGTGATGGGTTATTTGTAAGGGGTAGGTAGGATCATCTAGGTAATCAAGGACATGGTAGTTCGCGATCGAAGTCTAAAGGTAAAGGGACTTATAAACTAAAGTGTTACATATGTTATCATGAGGATCACTTGAAGAAAGACTGACCAAAAAGGAAGAAGAAGAAATCAACTGACTTTGTCAAGAAGAATGTAGGACAGGGTTCTAGTATGCATTCTAAGGGTTATGACAATGGTGACTTGTTGATGGCGATGAGTGAGGAGATGTTCTTAGAGTAGATCATGGACTCTGGTGGCTCCTACCACATGACGCCTAAAAGGGACTTCTTGTTTGATTTTAAGAAGTTTAATGGTGGTACGATTTTGCTCGGGGATAATAGAGCATGTGCCATCAGGGAAACACGAAAGGTGAGAGTACAGATGAAAGATGGTTCAAGTTTTGTGCTTGCGAATGTGTGTTACATTCTCGAGTTAAAAAGAAATTTGATATCTTTGAGCACTCTGGATCGAGAGGGCTATACCGTGAAGTTACAAAATGGAAGAGTAAAGGTGATAAAGGGTTCTTTGATAGTTTTGTTAGAAACTATGATGGAAATTGTGTGTACTCCTTGGATGGTTGGGCTGAATCGGGTGAAGCTAGTGTTGGTATACAAGAAAAGGAGAGTCTTGCACAGGTGTGGCGTAAACGCCTAGGTCACATTAGTGAAGCAGACTTGCATGAACTGGAAAGAAGAGAGGTGCTGGGGATTAAAGGTCTAGGTAAGCTCGAATTCTGAGAAGAATGTGTTCTTGGAAAACCAACAAGGTTGAGTTTTGGTCAAGGTTAGCACACAATAGAGGGAGTTATAGACCATGTCCATGTGGATCTCTAGGGTCCTTCTCGAGTGGAATCAATGAGTAGTTGCCAATACTTCTTATTGATTGTTGATGATTATTCGAGGAGGGTTTGGGTGAACTTTCTTAGACACAAGAATGAGGCATTCAACAAGTTCAAGGAGTGGAAGTAGTTGGTGGAAAACCAGACAGGTAGAAAACTGAAAAAACTATGAACAAATAACAGTTTGGAGTTTTGTAATCAGAATTTTAATAACTTCTGCAAGGAGAGCGGGATAGCAAGACATTTGACAGTTGCAAAAACTCCGCAACAGAAGGTCTAGCTGAACGATTGAACCAGACACTCTTGAACAAGGTTAGGTGTTTATTGATTTAGTTTGGTTTGCCAAATTCGTTATGGGCTGAAGCAACTGTGACGGTAGCATATCTGATCAATAGGTCTCCATCTGCAGCATTGGAGAAGAAGAAACCTATGGATTTATGGTTAGGACATCCGGCGAATTATATTTGGTTGTGTTGCTTATTTACACATGAATTAGGGGAAGCTCAAGCCTAGAGCTATTAAATGCATATTCCTTGGGTATCCTAAAGGTGTGAATGGATACAGATTATGGAGGCTAGAATAAGCAGTAATAAGCCGAATAAGCTCTAAAACATCATGAACTACCGTTGCAGCTCTGATACCACTTGATAGGTTTCTCAATTTACGATCTCGGGAGGTCAAGGAAGCTCAAAATATGAATAAGCCATAATAAGGAGGAGAGACCTTTTCATCATTTTCAAAGTTTTATTAAAAAGAAAAAGGAATGGAAATTACAATGCTAAGCTTCACCCTCTAATGTTGATTAGAGGGGAGTATTTATAGGCTAAACACAAGGAAACTTGGGCCTAATTACATTTCTGGCCTTTGTGTTTTAACTTAAATATAAACTAGTGTAATTTCCATATAGACACCATATTTTTAATCATAACAGATGATGTCAAACCAAAGAGAATCATAAGCAGGGTTGTGGTGGTTAATGGGAGCTGGTATGTGTTTAATTACACATACCTTTTACCTTTAAAAACGAGCTAAAAATAACCAAAAACGGACTTAAAATGCCAAATATATGCTTGTTTTGCTAATTGTGTTGTGCAGGAACGGATATCTAAGAAAAGGACGAAAAACGAAGCCAAAACGACAAAACCGGACACGGAATGGAAAAGCGTGGAAAAGACACAGTCAAGTCCAAGCCCAAGTGTAGAAAAGTCAACCTAAGTCAACCCCGACAAACCCGAAGCCCAAAGTCAAGAAAAACAAGTTTAGGGACTAAACTTGTTAAATCCCTAAACTTGTCTTAAAAGAAGAAAAGAAGAAAATAAAGAGAAGGGTTAATCCTGCCAAATTGGAAAAGTTAAACTACAAGGGGCAAAACTGCCAATGGCAAGAACTTATACACCACAAGGACGTGTGGTGCAAAGCCACATATAACTTTCAGGGACTGAAACTGCCAAAGTCCCCAAACTCTCATTAACCAAGGACGAAAATTGCAACATCACTTATATCCTTGGAGGACCAATTTTGCCATTACCCAAAACCTTTTCCTGTTAAACCCAAAACAAATTTTCCCGCCCTTTTCAAACCCCAACACAACTCACGGGTTAGCCTCCCCCTCTTTTACCCTGCAACCTTTCAACACCATGGATAAACCTTTCCCCCCTCCTCCACTATCTTTCCCACCAAAAAAAGGGGCCTTGCCATGTTGGCAATCTCACTTTTCTCCATAACTTTTGCCGAATCAATGGCTAGGATGGATTTAAAGAAGCACAATTGCTATCAATGGCTGGGATTAGGGCTTTGAAGTCTCTCACAGAAGAAACACAAGAAAGAAGGGCTGAAGACTTAGCTCTTAGTATAAATAGGAGGCTATGTGAGCCGAATTTAGTATGTAGTGTAGAAGTCTTTATCTTTCTTTAAATTAAGTCATTTTTATGTTTCTTTCAGCTTATTTACAGCTTATTGCAAGTTCTTTGTACTCTTTTTAAAAGTTAATGAAGTGTTGAAGTTTTAAGGTTTTATACCCGTTTTTGAGTTTTATTGTCAAACTGCTTAAATTACCTTTATATGTGTTAAAAAGCTCTTAAAACAGCTTATTAATAAGCTATGTTCACTTAACAAGTTAATAAGCTAAGTAAAATTTGAACTTGTACTTAAAAATTCCACTCAAAATACCACAGCTTGTTACTTTGGATGATAAGCCAGAATTGGATGGGCTTATGGACAATACCAGCTTATTTCTAATAAGCTGGAGCTTGTAGATTAAGCTTTTACTAGCTTATTTGCCCTTGTTTAGAGCAAAGGGCTTTGTAAGTTCTCAATTTCCATTTTTAGCTCATTTTTAGCATTAGCTTATTTTCAGCTTATTGGTGCTTATTTTTCTTTTGGGTATGCTTATTTATGCTTATTATTGCTTATTAGTGCTTAAAATATAGGTGTTATAAGTTTAAATTTCATTATGCAAGTTTTTACCATTTTCTGTCCAATTTAGCTTGTTTACTGTCATTTTTAATTCTAGTCTTTTTCAGCCAATGACATCCTAAGGTAGTTTTACAAAATACATTTTAAGAATATAAATGGAGGTGTTTTGGGTTAGAGTGTAAAAACAGGTGTAAAACAAGGTTGGTTAAGGGTTTGGGATACATGGGCATACTTTAGCTTAAGAATAATCTGTTTAAGTCTTTTTCAAAAGTTTTTTAAGTTATAAAAAAATTGTTTTTCAAGGTTTTCTATTCATTCTTACAACTTATATGATTTTAGAAAACTTTAAAGGGCCAAATGCATATTTGGGATAAGCACTTGGAAACTTGAGTTTTAGTGTCAAAAAGGTGTCATGTGTGTGTTAAAACAAGCTGTTATCGCATTCATATGGGTTAGTGATATCTTCATTTGAGCCATTTGGGGGTTCACAGTCAACCTTTGTTATGCTAGAGGTAAATTTCTTTCCAGTTAGAACCCACCTAAGACCAACAGTGTTAAAAATTCTACCCGTCGGTATCCACCTAAGGCAAGATCTAGAAGTGTTTGTTTTCTTATGCACAGCGGAAGACTTATTGGGAGAGAAACTATGTCCTGTAACGATCTTCCTACTAGGTTTCTAAGTATGACTCGTTGGATCTATGGGTTTGTTACTACTTCTAGTCTTATTGGGTTAAATCTAAGTACGAGAATTCACTTCATTCAGGAATTTTGTTATACAGGCATCATGATTTGCATTAAAGACACAATTCTGACAAGACGAACAAACAAAGTGTTTGAAATCCAAAAATGAACTAGGATTCCTAGAATGATCTGCTTTTTGCATAGCTTTTAGCGTTTCCTCACAACTCTTAGATGCAGACCAATTCCTAGATGTTTGATTATTGCTCCTAGGTTTTGGTGTACAAGCATTAGGAGTGTGGTGTGTTTTAGCAGAAGGCATTTCCCTAGGTTTAAGATTCCTATTTTTGTCTTGTGTCTTTTGTTACCCATAAAGATTCACATAACAAGAGACATGATCCGGAGGTCGGGGAGGATTGAACAAATGTTTAGCCATATTATTTAGTGAGAGAAAGGGAAGATGTGTGTTTTCTAGAGAGAGAAAGACACACACCTTATTACAAGAAAAAATGATAATGAATCCTCACCCAATGTTGAGGTCTCTTTCTTCAAACTCCTCCGTACCACCGATGATGTTGAAGATATGACTTTTGACGTTTATGCTTTGCCTTGTTTTGGTCTTGTCTTGTTTGTAATGGCTTTGTTCATTCATGCTTTGTGATCTTGATCTTGAGCCTTTATCTTTTGACTTTGAGTTCTTGAGATCGGTATCTTGCATCATCTCCTTGACTTGAATCATCTTGATTTGACTTCCTTGATCAACTTGTGCTCTTGACCAACATGCTCATACTTGTTACATTCTTGTTTGACATATGTGATTATAAGTCTAACAATCTCCCCAATTGATGATTCTTTATTTGACTTTGAGGCTCTTTGATGGTGGGGAAGATTAGAATCAACTATCTTGACGTTGAATGATTGACTTTGAAAGCTTGAGTATGAGCATGTGGTTTATGAATCCGACTTCGCTGGAATGAGGCTGCAACACCGTCGTCTAAACCTGAAATAAGACAGTTAGCAATAAAAGATGAATATGGCTTTGTCATTCATCTTGACTTCGGTTGCATTAACCTCCGGTTTCCCGTTTTATAGTATAAATACTATACCTGTGATCAGGTAGATTCAAAGAATCTCCTTGACAGGGTTTCCAGCTCAAAGCGTAGGATCTTCTAACACAGATGTATTAGATTCACCATGCTTGCTAGTTCTCATTACCGGAACGTCTCAAAGCAGACAACACGGTAAGAGTGAATCAGATAGTTACTATCTTTCTGATTAAGTCGTCAATTCATTTACTGGACCAAAATTGATATCCAGTTATCACAAGCTTGATTCATATAGAATCTTGCAAGTCACCTACCATGAACTTGTTTTAAAAAACGATGGCTCAATGCAGGAATTTCCATCTTCACTATAATAACTTAAGTATCACTCCGGATGTTCGGCAATATCTTAAGGGAAATGCGTAGGACTCTTTGTTACAACTCGTCAACTTTAATTGTTGTTTCAAAACAGGTTTATTTGACATTGTGTCCTAATGATATTTATAATTTGATCTCTTCTTGGCTCTAGACTCGATTTGTGCACTTTTGGTTTAGTAAAACGTAGGCTAGGAGCAAACTGCCCACCTATCAATATCAACATCTCGGAGTGAGATGTTAATAGATACCTGTGTATCTCGTGACAAATGAACAAGTTTACTTTTTGAGAGAAACCCGAAGGCTGGGAAGGGTTTGTGCATTGCATCACTGGTCCATGAGGACTTTCTTTAATATCAACTATCATCTTGTGATTTTGATAGATTATGTAATGACCTGGTTTCATCGTGGCTGCTAAGTTGTGTGGAGGGCTTCTTTCTTTTCACCCTTTATCCATACATTTCTTTTTCATTCTTGAACCCCTTCAATGCTTACCAAGACGTCATTACTAACACCTTGTTGTGATTGTTCCAGTGTTAGCTCAATCTTAGTCGGCAATTTTCCCTTATACACATTCTTTTCCATTCATACATAAGGACTACTATTTCTAACTATGGAGTGTCCTTGGGTAGATCCCTCTGGTTCTGATTAGATCGTAGGACTTATACCTAACCTAATCACCTTATGACTTCAGAATCGTCGTGAAATTAATAGGTTGTTGGGTATAGAGATCGAACCATAAAACCATTTTTTGACATTGTTGTTTTCAAATACTCCCCCTACACATGTGCTCCGAGATTCGAAATTGTTTAGCACATGAAGGAAAGAGTTGCACTTAGAGTCTTAAAGATCACATTCGTCTATAACATATTTTAATCACATTTTCTCCCCTTATTTTAAATAATAAAACACCTAGTATTTGAAATACCAATTGATTAAAATTTGACATGAAAAATTCCATGGGGAGAAAAATTATACTACGATATTGCATGAATTCAGACTCCGATTGCTCCCCCTTCAATAGTATATGTGGGATACAAATATTTATTAAAACTTGACATTAGAACGAAAAAATTGATATGACACCACAAAATGTTGAAGACGGAGTGAGATGCCTTAGTGAACAATGTATATTATTAATTGACATTATAAGTTTCCACATTTTAATTTCACAAGATGTGTTTGGATACATAAAATGGACATTGATGAGATGTATTCAACACATTAAAAGGCTTTGTTTTTAAAAAGCTTCCTCTCAAAAATTGATTCACATAAAATGACATTCTACGTACTACAATTCTTTGAAAATTATTCGAGGAAGGGAGTGTTGAACACACAATTTTAACAAATATTACTTTTTATGGAGACATACCACAAATTATATTGTAGACAATTTTGACATTGAAAGTTCTTTTTGAAAAATTATGTTCAACGATTTTTTAAAAATGATAGAAGATTTCTCTTCTATTTTAGAGTAAGCGCACTGAAGCGTACACTCCCCTATTACATTCGAGACCGAGTTATGCACTGAAATGTACATAAGTCATTGAGAAAAATTTAGAAATGACATGTTTTGAAAGCATTTGAAACTCCTGTTCGAACTTCATTTACACGCCCGTGTCGATGTTAATCAACATTTCTAGGTACGTAAATGTTATCGATTCCAAGAGACATGTCGAGAAGATTCTTTTTGGTATTTTTGAAATTTTTCTGATTTTATATTTTGTTTTTCTAGGTTTTATATTTTTCTATTTTCTTTTTGTTGGTTTTATATTTTTGTATTTTCTTTTTCAAAATTTTTTTATAAATAAAAAATAAAGAGAGAATAAAAATATTTACAAATTGATGTTTGATGGATCAAGCAGATTCAATTGCCAGAACCTCCAGTTCATCTGGAGTCAAACATCTCATACCGAGTCGTCTGACAAGATACTTAAACCTATCTTCCGATAAAGCTTTAGTAAACAAGTCAGCTAACTGGTATTCAGTTCCGACAAAGAATAATTCAACAATACCCTTTTCAACCTGTTCCTTTATGAAGTGATATCTGACATCGATGTGCTTGGTACGGGAATGCTGGACTGGATTGCACGAGATGGCTATGGCTGCCTTTGAGTCACAATACATAGGTATTTTATCAAAGTGGAAGCCATAATCTGTGAGCTGAGTTCTCATCCATAGAACTTGTGCGCAACACGCAGATAAAGACACATACTCGGCTTCTGCTGAAGACATTGAAGTGCAGTCCTGCTTTTTGGATGACCAGCTGACTAACTTATCACCACCTAGAAATTGTATGCCACCAGATGTGCTCTTACGTGAATCGAGACAGCCCGCATGATCCGAATCTGAAAAAGCAGTTAGTTCAAAACCGGTGTCCTTCGGATACCAGAGACCCATGTTAATGGAGTCTTTAAGGTACCGAAAGATCCGTTTAACCGCAGTGAGATGTTTCTCAGTCGGTTTCACTTGATAGCGAGCACAATAACATGTTGCATGTACAATATCTGGTCTACTTGCTGTTAGGTACATGAGTGCTCCGACCATACTACGATATTTTGTTTGGTCGACCGGGGGGAAAAAAGGTACCAATCAAGTCTAGCATCAAAGGTGTTTGTAGCCATTGGTGTACCAATGGTATCACATGCGTTCATACCATGCTTTTTAAGTATCTCTTGAGCATACTTAGCTTGTTTATAAAGATACCACGAGGGGTTGTGGATCTGAATTCATAAGAAGAATTTCAGCTCCCCCCATCATAGACATATCAAACTTGCTGTGCATTAGTTTTCCAAATCGTTTTAAAGTTTTTGGGTTCGTAGAACCAAAAATTATGTCATCAACGTAAATTTGCACAAGAAATATGTCTTCCCCATGTTTAGTTATGAACAGAGTTGGATCATTAGAACCTTTTGAGAATCCTTCGAATACCAGGAATTGGAGAGTTCATCATGGATACCAGGAATTTGGAGAGTTCATCATACCACGCTCTTGGTGCTTGTTTGAGACCATATAATGCTTTCTTGAGACGGTAAACTTTGTCAGGATGATATGGGTCAACAAATCCATCTGGTTGGTTTACGTATACTTCTTCCTTCAGAGGTCCGTAAAGAAATGCTAAGGATTTGTGTGCAGCGTTCGCAATGAACAACCGGACGGCTTCCAACCTAGCAACTGGTGCAAATGACTCTTCGAAATTAATTCCTTCCTTTTGAGCATATCCCTTAGCTACAAGATGAGATTTGTTGCGAATGACAGTATTTTCCTCATCACGTTTGTTTTTCCAGAGCCACTTTAAGTTAATGACATTTTTGCAAAGTGGTCTGTCGACTAATTCCCATACATCTAATCGATCAAACTGATGAAGTTCTACCTGCATTGATTCAATTCATGCAAAATCATCCATGGCTTCTTTTATGTTCTTTGGTTCGGTTTGACTCACGGTGAGTGCGAACATACACATCTCGCCATCTGTTTCTAGCTGACGTCTTGTTCTAATTGATTGAGAAGCATTTCCAATGACTTGTTCTAATGGATGATCTCTTGTCCAACGTTGTGCGGAAGGATGGTGTTGATAGAAAGTATGTATGTTTAACGAATCAACATGACGAGACGATGTCTCCCCTCGTTCTTGTACTGGTGTACTAAAGATGTTGATAAATTCATCGTTGTTAAATTATGTATTTTCTGTATTGGTTTCTGCTTGAATAATGTTCTCAGGTGCAGTGACAGTTGGTACGTGAGTTGGAGTTTGATGTGTTGATTGAATGTTCAATGGGGGTAGATCGACAACATCGGTTGTTGTAGAAGTGTGAGATGTGTTATGTTGTTGACGTTTATCGGGATTATCAGCAGCATGTACAACTCAAGACTTTGACACAACAAGAGAAGTTCCATTGAGTAATTCACTGAACATCAGATTATATAGCAATTCCAGCTCATTTGACGTTGTTCCTATCTTAGCAGCTTGAGAAACATTTTCTTGACTTTGGGGATCGGTACTTAAACTGGCTTGTTCAAGTATCGTAGTCGAACATTGTGGACCGGGGTTAGAACTGACGTGATCTTACGCCATTTGAGGCAATTCGTCAAAGTTAACATGAATGGTTTCAACTATTATCCTTGTTCTCTTGTTAAATACCCTGTAAGCCTTTGACTGAGTAGAATACCCAACAAAAATACATGCATCACCTTTTTCCTTCATTTTATCAAGAGTTTCACCATCTCTGACAATGTAGCAAAGAGAACCAAAGATGTGAAAGAACTTAACTGATGGTTTCCGGGCATTGATGATATAGTAAGGTGTTTACTCATGTTGAGGAATTACAAGTGAACGGTTTTGAGTAAAACATGTTGTTGCAATTGCTTCAGCCCAGAAGAACAAAGTAACTTTAGCGGCGCTTGGCATTGTTCGAGCAGCCTCAACAAGAGTATGGTTCCATCTTTCAACAACGCCGTTTTGTTCAGGTGTTTGACCAGTTGACGTTTTGTATCTTATTCCCTCTTTTGCAAAGTATGCATAAAGAGTTTTATTAAGAAATTCCGTGCCTTTGTCAGTTTGAAAGCATGAAGTCCTCTTTGGACAAGTGTGAGGAAATCAATGAGAACTCCAGGTGTTTCATCTTTAGACCTCAAGAAGTGAGTCCAAGTATATCGGGAGTAGTCATCAACAATTACGAGAACATATTTCTTTCCATTAATGCTTTCTACCCGTATTGGACCACATGTAACACCCTCAAATCTGAGCACGCAGCAGAATGTTTGAATATCCGAGGGCGTTACATTTATGGATCAATAGCACAA
>BQNB010117453.1:1774-21172 GCA_026074375.1 Tanacetum coccineum
GTGATAACTTTGATTGTGTTCTTTATTATTCCGCCGCGTGTTATCAATCATTGTTATTGTTCATCCTAGATATATAAGATCTAATCAATCTTGAGGTAAACGATCTTATCAGATAATATATGCTTTTATGGTAAAAAAACAGTTTTTTGGAGGGAGTATTTGGCGGGAGTTTTTGGCGGGAGTATTTGGCGGGAGTTTTTGGCGAGAGTTTTTTACGGGAGTATCGATTCATCCGTTGAACATCATCCGTTGAAAATATAATGTACAACGATAACATATCGACTCATCCGTTGAACATCTAATGTACAACGATAACATATCAACTCCTCCGTTGAATATCTAATGTACAACGATAGCATATCGACTCCTCCGTTGAACATCTAATGTATAACGATAGCATATTGACTCCTCCGTTGAACATCTAATGTACAACGATAGCATATCGACTCCTCCGTTAAACATCTAATGTACAATGATAACATATCGACTCCTCCGTTGAACATCTAATGTACAACGATAACACATCGACTCGTCCGTTGAACATCTAATGTACAACGATACCATATCGACTCGTCCATTGAACATCTAATGTACAACGATAGCATATCGACTCGTCCATTGAACATCTAATGTACAACGATAGCATATCGACTCGTCCGTTGAACATCTAATGTACAACGATAGCATATCGACTCCTCCGTTGAACATCTAATGTACAACGATACATAGTATTATATCTATATATATCTATTATATATATTTTATTATGATATATATAATTAAGCTTTGTTGTGTTGTTGATTTGGTCATTTTTAATTTGTTCATTCTTTTATATACGTGTGTGTCATGCGCAGATGGAGAGCTCAGCTACTCTCGAGGTACCCGTCGTTGATCCACACTTTCTTCTTGACACATACTGTTGGCGGCGTATCTTGAACCTGAGGACCAAAGCTACTATATGTAAGTTTATTTCAAAACAGCACTTTAATGATTTGTCGGAGGAAATATTGTAGTAACTGCACTAATATATAATATCTAGTGTTTTTGGTTGACTACATAGGATGAGATTTTGAGGCTACAAGGTCTAGCTCCAACACCCCCACGGGAGTTTGCCCTACACGGAGGATGAGATCATGGCAATTGTTCGCAGGGGGCAGCAGCGGGGGCACATTCAGGTGTTGGCTTAGGGTTTGCTAGGACAGGGCACGGTCATTTCGCCTGCCTCCATTGGCACGCACACCTCGATGTCGTTAAGTCTAAAAGATGCGAGGAGCGGTAAACGCGTCAGTGATACATGTTCATGAAGTTATTTAGGAGTTGTACGAAAAGTTTTTCCTAGATGCTTACGGAGCTTGGAGTCAAGCTGAGTACGGTGGTGGCGAGCGGGAGTGGCGGGTGCAGAGGATGATGAGCCTGGGAGTATGATGGAGGACGGCGTGCGCGAGGATGAGGAAGATGACGATAGAGTTAGGAGATGTTTGGCGTTAAGTTATATGTTATTTTGTGTCTGGAAGTATTTAGTGGCGACCCTTATGTGGAACATTTGTTTCCCAGTAAAAAACGTTTCTAGTGATTTTTTTGTGTTTTCTTAGTTCTCGTGATGTTGTTTTTTTTTTTTGGTTGTTCGTTTCGTTGTGGATGGGGGGTTGGGGGTGGTGGGTTTGGGGGGTGTTTGTAGGGTTGGGGACTGGCCAGGGGTGGGGGGGGTGGGGGTGGCAGCTGGGTGGTTGGGGTTTGGTTTGGGGGGGGTGGTGGTTTTGCTGTTTGTTGATGGGTAGTTGGCGTGGGTTGTGTTTGTTTCTGTTTTGTTCGTCTTTTTAGTTTTTTGTTGTTTTTTTTTTTTTTTTCTTTCGGTTTTCCCCGTACGTTTAGAACATGTTATCTATGTGAATATTGACTTGTGTCTTGCGCATAATGCAAGTTTTGTGACTTCGTCACCCGTTTGTAGCCTGTATTTTGTTTATTCGGATTTTGGACGTATTTAGCTTTATTATATCAAATGCGTTGATCGTATTGTGTTTTGGTACAATTTGTAATGTATTTGGGTAGATTCTATATTGGTTTATACAGGTTTGAGTATTGGTAGAGTTTTTCCCAAAAAATCTGAAAATAGCCTGATGTGCAGGTAGTACCAAAAAAAATTGCAGACTTATCTCGGGCGACATGTCGCCGGGGATAAGTAAAACAAAAAATTTATTGCAGGCCTATCTCGGGCGACATGTCGCCGGGGAAAGGTATCACTAAGCGACAAAAATTATTTCTAACGTAGACAAGTCAATTTATTTGAAATACTTTCCCGGGCGACATGTCGCCCGAGATTCTACGTAATTAATTAATTAATCAAGCATCAATATTAACTAGTCATTTTACAACATCATTATCCCCGGCGACATGTCGCCGGGGAAAACCCTCCACCGTGGCATATAATTGTTTGACTGAAACTTTGTGGGCCCGACCATGTCGCCGAGGTATGTCGCCCGGGAAAGTATCTCCTTTGAGCTTTCCCCTGCAAATTATCTCGGGCGGCATGTCGCCCGGGAAACCTATCCCCAACGACAAGTCGCCCGGGATTCAACGGATTTGTCGCTGGGGAAAGTTGTAAATGTTGTAGTGCAGGTTTGAGTCGGCTAGGACTTTGTTTGAGTCCTAGGTCGGTTTGTATATCCCCTCACCTCTATAAAAGGAGGGAGGGTTGAAGGTCTCAACACACATGCATGCTTCTATTCTTTCAATGGAATCGACTCATGTGTTGGTAAAACTTAATCATTCGGTTAGACTTGTAGGGTGCGTTTAGTTGGGGAGAAAACACCTTTATTTTCACAAAATATTTTGTGGAAAACAAGAAAAACAAAGATCGCGTTCAAATCACTGTTTTTCAACAAAATTCTTTACAAAACACAAAACATGTATTTTCCAACTTAACAAGGGAAACTACAAAACACATTTTATTTGTTTTCCTTGTTTTCTTTGTAACCCCCCTTGTTTTCTTGAGAATGAAAAACAGTATCACATGAACACGTTTTCTATTTTTTGTGAAAAATAATTGTCTACCTTTTTTTTACAAATCTGAAAACACAAAACAATTTTTTTTTTCCTCCAACTAAATGCAATCGTAGTATTCTTGTTCGTCTTGTTTCTATGTTCTTCAATGGGCCACGTTTTTGAGCTTGTTACAACTCGCGATTTATCGTTTCGTGATCAAACTTCGAGTTTGTTGTTGTAATTGTCTAACAAAAAAGAAATTACATATTGCGCTAATCTATACTATATTATAAAGCGTTAAGGACATTTTATTTTTAGAAAGTTTTAAAAATTCAGACTTTCAAACTTACTTTTATGAAAATATAACAATATGCAATGTTAGCTATCCATCTCAGTTTAAAGAACCACATCTTAGGGTGACATGTGTCACTTCTTAATTAGAAAATCACGTTTATTTTTAAATTAAAATATCTTTTGATCTACTTATTTTTTTATGATTTAATTTCATAATATTTTCTAAAATTTTATGCTCTTTAATTCAACATACATTTTCATATATTTTTATGAATTTTTAGTTTTTTTTTCATTTTTTATATCGTCGAAACCGCTGTTTACGCGGGTACCATTCTAGTATACCATAACAGTTCAACAATTTTATGTTATACTAACATGACATTTAAAAACTAACACCGTAAAGGGATATATCCTTCTGCTGCCAATTTCTTTCCCATTTAGCGAAAATTTTCGTTGTAACCGCTTGGGTTTCGTGTTATCTTGTAATAGCCCTGACAAAATAAAATTTTCAATATAACCTTTTGAATCGCGCTACCTGAATAGCATACGTGTCTTATTTTTAGTGGCTCGTAAGATTTTTTTTTTAATTAATAAAAATGTGGATCGCGCTTTGTATATAGCGATTTACATTTTTTGAATTTTTTTTGTTTTTTTTTTAATTTGGTAAATTAAAAAAACATTTTTTTCTAATGTAGATCGCGCTTTGTGTCTAGCGATTCACTTTTTTTAAGTAGATCGCGTCCCCCCCCCCCCTAGCGATTTACAATTTTTTTTTCAATTCTGGTGAGGTATAAATTTAGGGTTTAGGGTTACCATGTTTTGTTTATTGAAATTCAAGATCTCGGGCATTTTTGCGTACGTATTTGGATACTCAAATGTTTTATTTAAAATTGTTTATTTGGTTATCTGTGTAGTATTTGATGAGCTCTACTTAATGAATCAAAATTTACTAAAATTATTTTTAATATGCATAAGATACGATGGTGCAAAGTGTCTCAGTTAGTCATTTTTTAAAAAAAATTGAAAAAATTTTAAACCTATATTTTTGCAATTATAAAAGTTGTAATTGAAAGCATAAAAGTTAACGGTAGTCAATAAAAAGCATTACAACATGAGAATCACTAGCAACTCATCCTTATTTAGACGATATGAAAACATAAAAACAACACACAGAACGACATACATGGTTAGCAAACTGGTGTTAAGCAATAATGCTTTTACATGTCTCTGTAGTTCGCCATCAATTAACGTTTTTCTTCCATGCTCCTTAGCAACTCATCCCTGACGCTTTTCAAGTATATCACATTTTTTCATGTCCCCGCCCCAGTCATGCATCCTAGGCTTGTACTTTTCCCATATCGACAATGCGGGATCTTGCAAAACCATAAGATTGATTAATTTCAATCCTACGATCCTAAACTATCACAAAGCTATGCTCCAGGCTAAAATTTGTTCCTTCAAATAGATTTCTTCATCAATTGCTTCATTGGTAAGTTCATAAGCGACAGTTAACCAAACGTTATCTGGGTTAGTAGCCATGGTAGAAAATGAAAAGATAAAATTAATAAGTTGTGTGAAGGATAAAAATGTTTGTGAGTAAGAGTGCTTAAAATATGTGTCTATTTATAGTCAATTACTTGACAGATATTTTAGTAAATCGTGTGTAATTTGAAGTGATATACAACATTGTCATTGAGTTGTCTTGTATGTTATAGTTAAAAAATTTGTGTTGTCAAATCATGTTGTAAATCACGTAAAATTTGCAGTGATAGACATCATGTTGATTGAGTACTTTTTTTGATGCATTATGAATATAAAGTAATTGATTAATATAATATATTGAAAAAACTTATACATAGCAATTAAACCACATACAATCTATTTGATTGGCAACCTTATTTAACATAACTGGAAACAAAACAACAGCAAACAACAACAACACACATGGTTGACCTTGTGGTACTTAGCAACAAAATCTTATAATCTATATTGCCATGTAATTGTTAACGAAGTTTTGCTTTGCAGAAATGCTCTTTAACAATTGTTGTCTTGTTCGTAGAATGATGTTTGTGGTACGTGTATTTGCTTCAAGTGTCATTAGTAAAGCATGTAATCCCGTTGTATGGTATTTCGGCTTGATGTTGGCAAGTTTGCAACCTTGTTTTGTAACGAACGGATTTGTATTTCCTTGTTTAACGTGTTAAGTTGCCTCAACAATTGAGGTGCTAGTGTTTTCCTCAGCTTGAAGCTCCCCTTTGTAGGTTTTAAAAAAATTGCTTGATGTGCCTCATTTCTCATAAGCCATGTAGTATGTTAGTGGAGAGAAGAAGTGTGTGTATGAGAGACAAGTTTCTATTGTAGATGATAGCCTAGTTGATATAGGGGCCAATAAACATGTGTGAGTTTTGTGTCACGAGACTGTTGAACAGTCAAAAACACACTTGACAATATATTGTATATTTATAAGTGATATTGTATTTTCATTCAATCACGCTCATTAACAAACTGTCATTCACTTGTTTTAATTTAAGAAAGAGAGGAACATAAAATTATACAGTGAAAAGACATTGTTAAGTACATATTGAGTTACATGAATATTATTACAAATTTGATTCTTCAAATGTGGTTGTTAGAACTTGTTTTTTTTTTCCGTTTCTGCATTTGATTGTAGATAGTTAGTGACTCATCTTGTTGTTTTTTAGTTCTACTGAAATATACCTCAAATACTGATTTTCCTTTGATCTATTGTTGTGAATCAACATAGAGCTTAGATCTATCTTCGGACATGATACCTTGGTTTCCTCGTATTCAATGTGTTCTTGTTCCGCCCATTCAACCATTTGGTCGGAAGTAAGTGTAATCATTTTGTGTTTCCTGCCTTTTTAATGACTTCCTTTTCACTTGAAATAGTCAGTTATGACATGGTTTCACTCATTTCTGCCAAGCTAGCATTAGAAATATGTATTTTGATATAACAAAATTGACACCTATATGGTCAAGGCAGATTTCCAATTTGTACTGCGTCCCTGAACATATATCAAAATGACATGCATTCATAGTTTGTTTCTATGTCTTAACGTTTTTACGGAATAAATCAGTGTTGTGGTATTTTATAATAAAGAGCATGAATGTTTGTACCTAAATATTTAACAATTTTGTTTTAGTTCTGCTAGTTTCATTCTTTGATGTTGATGTTGAATGTTCTCCACCTGTTGAGGACATGTGTTTTTGTTTCATCGAGCACCAGCTGACCCTATTATGACACCCAAAATGGAAAAAGGTTTGTGTGTTGGGTGTATGAGGTTTTGTTTTGTTATTAAAACTAGTTCACCCCATAAAGCCATAGTAATCAAATTTTATCTTTTTTTTTCTCGCTTTTGAAGTTGATTCTTGAGTGATTCTTCTAGTTTTATTTTGTTTCTTCAGAAATGACACCTGCTATTGATTTTTGAAAAGAACATCCGTTTGGAATCAAAAACCGTGCTTAAATCTATGGGGTTAGAGCAACAAAAATCTTTAGCTTCCCTAGCTTTCTGTGCTACACATGTAATACATAACATTTGTATGATAATCATTCTTATATTTGTTATACCTTAATGCGTTGTTTTGAGTGGCAAAATGTAGTAAAGAGTAGTGGAATTGTCTGGTATTTTCAATTTTAGTAGACTAATCTTTCTTCAAACCCATTGGAGAACGTAAATATTCTGTCTGGATCCCATGTTGGTAGGTTAGGGGGTTAAGTTTAAATTCTCCGTTGTGGTTTACATCGAACTCGAAAGTAGTATTTGATGAAGTCGACATCTTTGAAATGTAACAAATGTTAATTGAAATGAATTTGTTGAAAATATAGAGTTGTATACTGGTATATATATAATAATTGCGAATGGTAAAGTTGAACCCATCATATTGTTTTTTCAATATATCAATTTTTTATTGTTACACACTAGAACAAGGACATTACATGCTACAAACAATTATTAAAAATTGTTTCTTAGTAACTAGTCAAATAAAATTTTATTGCACAAGTTGGTATTCTACTTGATTCTCCCATTTTGTCTCTGTCTCATCACGGACAGCTTGCAACCGAAGAGGGGGATAGGCTCCACCCGAGACACGTACACATGTAGGCGGTTATGATGAGTATACATGAGTATCGTCTGTTCGCTCTGTGTATTAGGCATCTTCGAATGGTACAAGACTGAATCAAGCTACAATAGGTTTCTTTTATATAAAATAAAAACGTTGGGGAGTTTTTATCGTAAAACCACATGTTGGTTAAAAGTATTTAACTTGATTTGCTGAGAAGGTGTCGATATCTACCGGATCTAGAACCAAGGAATAAGCTAAAAAAAACTAAAAAACTTTTAACTACTGACAGAAAGCCAAACAGGCCCTAGGGACTTGTTTGAGCTTAATTTTAAGCTCTCTAAAGGATCCTTAATTAGTTTAATGTTGTTGTTGGAGTTGAACCACAATGTATGTGGTTTATATAGTGTTCACTATTTTTAAATGATGACAATAAATGGCGTTTAATGCTAAGTGATGCATTTAGTGTCAGTGACTTGTCAAGTCAAGTATGTATTTGTAGTGATCGTGTTTTCCAATATAACATTGGTTTGTCATATATATATGATAAATCGCGTACAATGTTATGTGATCCACTTAGTGTCAGGGACTTGTCAAGTCAATGTTTCTATTATGTGATTTACCTGTCTAACTTTTCATTGATTTGTCAAATTCATGCCATAAATTGTCTACAATAATAATTTATATACTGGTGTCTGTGACATGTCTAGTCATTGGTTTGTCATAAACGTGTTTGTAGTTACTGTTCAATTTGTATAAATTACAGTAGATATTATTGTCATTACCCCTTTATTTGTGTTGTTTACAATATTTATAGATACAATGTTTAATTAGTAATGCAGTGTTTATTGTAGGTACTTAAATAGTATAATTGAAATACAAATATATTACATCATTAAAATGACACATTAAGTTTTTACAACAACCCAACATAAAGCATAATAAAATACAATTTTCTAGAACCCAAACGAGTTAAACCAACTATTTGAACCATTCGTGTTTATATCATCTAGATGTTGCGCATCATACTGCTGAGAGTTGTATTGTTCATACATTTGAGATGATTATGTGTAATGTCCAGTGTAGTTGAAGGTGTGTTTGAAATGTTTGGTCGTAAGGTTGCGATGGGTAATGGTGTTTGACAGTAAGGTTGTGATGGTAGTGTGTCAGCGTATTTGTTGTGATGTTGTAATGTTAATATTATTGAAAGTTTGGTCAAAACGTTGAGTTTGGGTGTTGAAACATGGTGTGGTTATTTGTGTAAATTGTTGATCATTGTGTGTACGTATGATTGACAGGCGTTGAACGACAAAGGGTTGACCGCATGATCACGTCTGTTGTCCCCGTTGTGTGCAGCCAGGTACAACGTAATAATTCTTGGCTCCTCTCTTTGAGATTGAACGTTTTGTATTTTTAGGACTCAGGTTGTGGGTTGTCCCATGCGAGGAGGAATAGCTTTTTGAATATTCTTCTGGAATTCCCATTGTTGCATATTCCAATGGATGAATTGACTCAGAATAAGTGGCTTGATATTTTGGTTTTTTTTAAACCAATCTGCCACAAAATGGACTCAATCCTCAACCCAAAAAAAACCGTGTTATCAGCTATTACGTGACCACACGAAGCCCTAAAAAGTTGCCATTTACGACACCACAAATGCCTGTATTGAAGTTTGACTTCACGAGTACTAGACCGTCATAAACTTCGTATTGATTTGCGTTATCATCTTAACACCCAAGTCGGCACTTTTCAATCTTTTTTGCCACTTTGTGCTCGCGATGGGGGCCCACTCTGTTATTTACGTAACGTCATAATATGTCGCAAAATAGTAGATACAACAAGAATTGAATATAGAAGTTGTTAACCAACGAAAAAATAGTATGTATATCAGTGTTTTCAAAGAATCAATACCTGCCAGTTGGTTCGACGTTATATAAGTACCATATCTTGCACCATCCGCATGGATACGTCCTGCTAACTTTAACACGGGCTCTCTTTTCTATATATTAACACTACAAGCATTGACAGACTCCACACTATTTTGAGGTCATATAATTCTGAGTAATGCACTAGAGGCAATGCGCCCGTGACCATCTTTGTGGCACTATACTACAACTTTTCATGTGCATCAGGCCTGAACAATATGAGTGTGATCATTTCGTTGCATAGTCTTCTCGGTATATGCCTTGCATATTTTCCAAAAAAACCTTTTTTTTTGTTTTTCAATCCTAGGTTCCATCTAAGATGACGACAACATAACAACATGATAAGGCTAAAGGGAATTCATTTTTCTACTGCCAAAGCTTATAGGTAGCAGCCTAATCAGAAATGAATAACAATTAGGAATATCACCAATGCTTCCTTGAGTACGTACATATCCACCATGAACCAACATGGACCTGTTTCCCCTTTGCATATACCAAATGCAATTGGCACAATCTGATTGTTTCCATCCATGGCCACAACTACCAGAAATTTATTCCTTGTATAGACCCTTTAAATGCGCAGCATCGATCATAAGCACCAGGCGTAGATAATTGAGGAACGTACGAATCTGTAATAAAAGATTATAAACATACTTTTATGATGTCATGCAGAATTATATTATTTAGATTTTGTGAGCAACACTTACCGAAGCACCAATGGCAATGAATAACATCTCGAAAACTCCGTTATCGTCTGTTTTGATACGTGTTACTGTCCCTTGATTTTTTTTCTAGGTTATAACAATAATACGGGAGCATTTCAAATGCTTCGTATGGTGAACCCCTCACCTGTTGTATACCGTAGTGCTTCCCTTTCATTGCTTGTTGGTAAGAAATATGTATTTTATATTCTGATAGAATATCTTGTTGTATATCTTTCCCTCTTAAAACCCGTGACCTATCTTGTAATTTTGGAGTAAGAAGGTGACCAATTACTTTTTTGTTTGCATTTCTATGGTTGGGATATGTTTGAGTCTTGGAACAAGTGTGAACATCATTAAGATATGTAATGTAATATTTCTTTGTATGATCCCACAGGGTAGCCCGGAGATACCAATCACATTCATTAAAATGATAGCATTTTAAGTAACATCTTTCCGGGGCTGATCTGTCTGTTATAGATTGGAAACCTTTGCTTAAAGCTTTCAACCTAACAGTCATGATCAAAGATTCTTTGTTGTTAAAAATCTTACCCTTTTCAACTTCTGATTGTTGACTATACTGATTTGAAATATTAGGTTTTGCCTTGTAAACTGGTGTCTCCGGAATGTCAAGGGGCCAAATGACATGAACTTTTGCCATTTATAGATTTTGTCTTGGGGGTTTTCATTAACCACATCATCTGTGTTATATTCGTTTGATCTGAAGTCAAATGAGGATTCAGGATTTGAAAAATGTGGCTCATTTTGCAAGTGTAGGGAGTCGTTGCTATGAAAATCATTTTGGCCTAAATCAAAAGATATACCATTGTTTAAAAAAGACGATGGTATTTCTTGATTAGATGGGCCTTCGTTTTCTAAAGTTGTTGATTCAAAAAAATTAAAGAACATATTTTTTTGATTGTTTTTCCGTTCAGAAACAAACAAATGTGCAAATTCATCATTGGAGTTACAAGCACACTCAACAAAAAATTGTACCTCAGCGTCGTCTGTGATATCAACAACAGAGTCAAATGACGAGAGCTTAAACGATAAGTTTATCACAGCATTTGCTTCCAAATTGAATTTCTGCATCACCATTTCATGTAACATTGAGTATGTCAGATATTCTGACAGTATGGAACCTCGTTGGGTTTCATTAAAATGAATTAAGCACTTGAAGTTTTTTATATTTGACGCCATTTTTTTAAGGTTGAGTTTAGGATGTTATGAATACATATTCGTTTCAAGAATTATATATATAGATTAAAAATGTAGATCGCGCAAAGTTAAGCGTGATCTACTCAATGTCAGAGAGTTGTCCTATCAATGCTTTTAAATAAAAGTTAAAAAATGTAGATCGCGCAAAGTTAAGCGTGATCTACTCAACGTCAGAGAGTTGTCCTATCAATGCTTTTAAATAAAAGTTAAAAAAATGTAGATCAGCATCAAATTAAACGTGTCTATCTCAATGTCATGAGAATTGCCCTATCCATTGCTTTATCATGCTTTAAATAAAAGTTAAAAAATGTAGATCGCTCAAAGTTAAGCGTGGTCTACTCAATGTCAGAGAGTTGTCATATCAATGCTTTTAAATAAAAGTTAAAAAATGTAGATCGCGCAAAGTTAAGCGTGATCTACTCAACGTCAGAGAGTTGTCCTATCAATGCTTTTAAATAAAAGTTAAAAAAATGTAGATCGCTCAAAGTTAAGCGTGGTCTACTCAATGTCATAGAATTGTCCTATCAATGCTTTTAAATATTATATGTAATGCTGTATTTATACCCAGTAAAATTAATCTTAGATCCATAACCAGTAAAATTTCTAAACAATGTCTGACAATATACCATTTGATATTCAATTGGCTATCATGAATAGACTTCCAGTGAAATCTTTACTCCAATTTCGTTCAGTTTCAAAGTTATGGAAGTATTCCATAGACTGTTCCGACTTTGTTCGTGAATACGGTTTTCGTGAGAGCAATAATTGTTGTTTATATTTAACCTTTAAGGAAAATTACGAAGGTTTTATATGCTCGGTAGATGAAAATTTAGCACTCTCACCTGTCGTTTCCAATTTAAAATTTTTCAATCTTACACCATTTGCTACATGTGAAGGTGTATGGTGTTTTTCATATGGGGAAAACTCAATGCTTTTAATTTGGAACCCATCACTTAAAAAATCGGTCCGTATTTTAGTCCCAAATTACTTGTTAGAAGCTGACTCACCTAAAATGTTATTTGGTTTTGGTGTCCATCCTCTCACGCTAGACCCAACACTTTTGAAGATAAATTATCCCTATTATGGTCAAGGTCCATGGTATGTGTCAGTGTTTACATTAAGTTCTAGAACTTGGTATAAACTTGAGAGTTACTGTTTGCCACGTGAATCTATAAGAATTAAACGGACAGGTCAAGCCGTTGTTGGTGGAAAAATATTTTGGGTTGGTTCAGAGAAGTTTTATGGTGATGATGGTATTTCATACAAACTTTACATGTTAGTTTCATTTGATTTGATTACTCACCAATTTCAGGTAATAGACATGCCTGAAGAGATGCTAGTCGGCCAATATTTACCACCTTACTATATTTCCCAGCTTGGAGACTGTATTATAATATCTGGTAGTTTTAAGTTTGTTGACTTTAGTATTATATATGCATGGGAGCTACAAGTTGATGATGGTGAAGTTTCATGGTACAGACAACTATTCACCCTTTCATACCCAATTGAGCATGATCTTAAATTAATCGGATTTACTAAAGATAAGCAACCAATAGTTGAAGCTTCATTTGTCCAACAACTGCACCAGTCGCTACAAGTGTTCAATCCAACCTTTCAAATTTTTCAAAACCTATTTGTCGAATCTAACCATGGATCAATCTTCATTGGCCCCTACAAGGAATCACTAATTCTTCTTACTGTTTAATAACTAGCGTAGGTTGTTTTATCTATTTAATTTTTAAATTAACATGCATTGTCTAAGTGTTTTGTTTGTAATGTATTTATGACACCTACCCCTCTTATTAAACTTGGTTTCGAATAGTGTGTAACTTGGAAGTTAATTTGTATGATATTCTATCGTTTCTCTGTTATGAAAGTGACTAATGTATTTGTATGATATTCTATCGTTACTCAATTCACACAATTCTATTTACATTCAGTTGTCTTATTTGTTACAGAAAAAAAACATTTGTGTTGTCCAACTCTCTTAATTTTTCCAAAATTTTCCCTTATAAATAGCCCTCACCATTTCCTCAATTTGTCACACAACTTCTTATTCCAACTCTCTCAAATGGATTCCAATTTCAATAACGAAAATGAACCATGGGAATTCAGTCTAGATATAGATGATTCCGATCTTCAGTTAACACCCGTTGTGCGTTCCTCAACCTCAAACCCAGTTAGGATAATACCCGGTCCTGCGGGTCTTGTTCAGCGAGCCAAGCTGCTTAAAGAAAATGTATTTATTCTTGATCCGGATGGGGCTTTAATGTCGACACAAGAATATATGCAGAAAGTTGTTGAGGATGTGGGTGAGGATGCTGATTTTAACAGTGGGGCGTGGGTTAGCGCCACTAACTATGTGAATGCATTTGGTGGCACTGTAACTGGATGTTTGGGAGACATCGACAACTTTCTTAAAAAGGGAAAACTGGAACAAGTTGTTGCAATCGTCAAGTCTTGTTCTCCGAATGCTCTTGGAGATTTAAATGTGACTCTGAAAGATCTATCGGGTACAGTACCTGGAACAATAAACTACAAAGTCCTTGACGTGGGTAGTTATGGAAAGGATATTACTGTAGGAGCTGCTATGATACTTGCTAATGTCTCAGTTTTTACTCCTAAACCATCAAAGCATTACCTTAACATTACAAAAAGAAATGTGGTTGAGGTTTTCCGTAAGGATACAGTTCTTGGAAGTGGCAGTGGTTAACCTTAACATTATTATGTAATGTTTTTTATTATTTATGTAATGTTTTTATTATATATGTAATGTTTTTATTATATATGTAATGTTTTTATGACACCTAGCCCTCTTATGAAATAACAAGCAATTAATTATCCCTATAATTGAAATAACAAGCAATTAATTATCCCTATACATTATATATAACTTGTCGGTACATTCATAAGAAATTCAAAGAAATTCAAAGTAATATACAATATTATTTCACTCAAAGTGTTAGGATTTCAACATACAACACATACAAAATTGAAAATTAATCATAACCACATTCTCTAGTATCCTCACACCTACACATATAAAAACTTTCACACATGTCATTTCCAATTCTCTCAAAAAACTATTGAGTATTACCGCGCACAACTGGCTTTATTTCTGCACACATAGAAGAGATTAACCAACATGTGATGACTCCACAGTCTGAGAAGTTGGTTTGTTGAGGGACATCTATACCCAAACCATCATTGTATGAATACTAAAAATTATGGGGTGGTCTACTTTCATTTAAACAACCACGATCTTCCAAAATGTTATTAACCACGGGGGTTCAACATTGAATTAGTCGCCATAACAATTCCTTGCTTTGCTCATTATGCATGGAGTTGAACACGTAAAAATGAGAATTCGGTAAATGTATAACACCCGTGGTCTAATGATTTCCAGCAACATGTATGGGCATAAACACCTACAAAGATAAAACCAAATAATTAAATACTAATCATGCATAAGTTGTATTAAAAGTTTTATAACGGATAACTAAAGAAATAAGTACCCAATCAACATCATTCCAGGCTGGATACGGACGCGTGGTGCCATCCAATGTTCCAATGACGTGTTGGTCCGTCGGTATGATAAATCGGTTATTTTCCGGATGTACACTTATTGTACTCGTATAGGCCACTGTCCAGTTGGCATTTGCATCCCTCCTCCTAATTAATAACTCCATCCACGAGTTCATGTGCTGATTCAAAACATTGTAACAAAATAAATAGATGTTTTTGGCTAAATGGATATATAAATTACTCCTTTATTAAACTTGTATAAATAAACTTACCTCTCCGGACAACCAACCAATAGGGGTGCCATGTGGAAGTCTGTGCATGTCAGGCATACAGAAATGAGGGACCAATTGTTGCCAAAAACTAACCGGAACTATATAACCTTTCATATAACAATCCAAGTAAATTTGATGGGGGGCATTTAGAAAGTCCGGTAAGTTAACATAATTTCCTCTCCGCACCTAATCAACCAAGTTAATAACCAATATTAGTACACATACTTTCATTAGTTTATTTATTATTTTATATACAAGATTAGCAATTACCTTTGAAGGGTCCACGTTCTCATACATTAAGAAATTACCAGTAAATTGGGAACCCAAAAACGTAACGTTATTTTCTTCTACATTGTCATCCTCAAAAGCACCCCCAAGATTCAAAGGCGATAAATTAGCCTTCTTACCCTTATTTTTAGTTTTATTAACACGTTGCTTGGGTAAATTTGTAGTAGGAGGTTGTTCCGTGAATGGAGTCAGTTTATACTTGCTAGGAAACTGTTCCCTTTTTCCTCGATTCGGAATATTCTAAAAAACAACAATTAATAAAAATTTAATACTTCATGATGCTTATTACTATATAATCATATTCATATATAAAAATAGCATTACCTGGTCAAATATGCCATCAACATCATCATGCGTCTCAATAGTGGTTTGCAAATTTTGCCTACCAATATGAGATGGCACCCGACCAAACGAATAGTAAGAACCAGGCTGCGACGATGTATCGGGTTGCCAATACTGAGTGGCCGACTGCGCCGACATCTGTCTTTGCCAAACAGATGAACCAGGTTGGGACGGCATTGGGGTTTGGAAATTCGGTGGCGTACCCATATTGAAATATGAGCTATTTACATGTCCCTGGAATGAAGACGGACCACCCTGTAAACACCCATAAATACAAAATTATATTATTTACTTACAAAGCCTTATATTAAATGTACAAAAATTATACCTGCATGCTTTGGAATTGACTAAAATCGCTCAACCCATAATGTTGATCAACATTAATCGGTTCTTTATTCTCTTGTCGCACCGGCTGAACATTCATTTAACTTGACCAATAAAGCCGTCAAAGTATGCCTTACTAGAAATCCACCAGTCCGATCGAGCCTCATTATCGTCTGGTGTCAATCTCGCAGCAGGCATATTTCCCTTTTAAAAAAAAGGAAATTAATTATTAAATAAATTACATAATCAACTTAATAAACTATTAAACTAAATAAAACTCACTTCAAAAAAAGGAATCACCATTGGTCCCAAAAACCTTCCCTTTTTCTTATTCCAAGCAGCAACTCTAGGATACCGATTGTAACGATCAAAAAACGTAGTCGCAGTTACTCGGTAAGACTCCAATATCCAAGTCTAAAAAAAACACATTGTCACAATTATTTTACATTATACATATAACTTAAATGGCCAATTAAAAATTATAAACTTATTTTTGACATACCTTGAATGCCCAAGTATATCCACAGATTGAATACTTTTTCGAATCATCTTCATTTGTAGGCTCATCGACATACAAGGGCGACCAACGTTTCACAATTGCATTTCTAATTTGGGAGTACAATGTTGGCCACACATATGAACCCCAAGGATATTTGTCCCAAGCTATTCTATCATTAGCTAATCTTAACATCCAGTCAGGGACAACACGTTTACTCTCCACACCTAATATAACAAGCTGCAATATGCCTAGACAACAAAGGCCAACAGCATCGTCGTCGTATAATTGAGCAAATGATTGGTCATCAATCATATTTTCGATGTCGATGCCTGTAATAGGTTGCCCATCTAAATATGACGGAAACACCCGTCGCCTAAAAGGAATACGCTTTTTGGTGTCATACTCAGCCCAATTCTGGACCCCAAACCTTAACCCAGTTACTAGGCAGAATTCCTCTCTCCCAAATGGTATACTCAAATCGTTATTTATTTGGTAATACAAAGGAACATTTTCATCATTTTCATTTTCATCATTGAAAATTTGACGCCCTAACATAAAATGTATTAATATACAATTCTCTATAAAATCAGTTTGATCTAATACCCAACCAAAACAGGATTGTCTAAACAGTGCTTCCCGATCAGTGCCACTAATTAATGTTTTAATTGTTTTAAGCAATTTTAACTTACTTCTACACGTAACAAGAACACGGGGTACCTAAATAAACAAATAAATCAATAACCATATATTACTACACATATATACATCATATAATAAAATAGTCAAATGATACAAAATTAAAATATTATACCTCGTAACCGGTCAAATCCATCTGATAATAAACAAGTAAGCCACGAATTCACCTACACCAACTTTGCTCTACCCGCAAACGGTAACAGTCAACAATGAAAAACCTCAAAGGTATTAAACCTTCAAAGAGAAAACAATGAAAAACCTGCAAGAGGATACAATGAAAAAACTTCTTCTTCTGTTTTCTCGTATGAACTAAATTAATGAGGATCATACTTTCACTATATTATGAGTTAGTAATACTATTCAATCATAAGTGACAAAATATTGGACAGTGATTATTTCATTTCTTATTACTGGGCTGTTATTATTCATCTGAATGCGTAACTATTCATCTGAAAAACCCTAAATGACAAAAAAAAGTGAATCGCTAGACACAAAGCGCGATCTATATTATAAAAAAGTTAGGGCACGTTTTTTTTTGTCACATTTAAAAAAAACAAAAAAAAATAAAAAAGTCAATCGCCACTCACAAAGCGCGATCTACATTAAATGAATATTAGGGCACTTTTTTTTCATTTATAAAATTAAAAAAAAAAAATTCTAAAAAAGTGAATCTCTATTAATATGGCGCGATCCACATTTGTAATTTTTTTTAACGAACCAATAAAAAGGTGACAAGTAGGCAAATGTAAATCGCTATTCAACACACGCGATTCAAATGGTTAAATTAAAAAAAAAATTGTCAGGGATATTATAAGATAACACTAATCCCAATCGGGTACAACGAAACCCATAATTTGACTACTTATCTGACCAAATCCTGTTGAACTGAAACAATATTAACATGTATTTATATCATCACTTTATTAAGTTTATGTTTTCGCTAGTCCAGAAAAATATACAATTGATAAATCTTACATATAGCATATATAAATAGTAAATTTCAAACTTCGTCCATGTGGTTTACGCACAGTTGCATCTTTCGTCCCGATTTTAAAGTAAATACATCAGGCGTCCATGTGATTGTCGATTCTTGCAAGTTTGGTCCTTTCGTTAAGTATCCGTTTGCTGCCTCACGTACAAAAAATGTGAGGGCGATTGAGTCTTTTCGCATGTCACAAATAACACAACTTTTAAAAGTCAATAGGGTTTTTGCGTCTCACATACCACATACCAATCACCCCTTTAATCCTCACACAACCAGATAACTCCTCACAAAACCTTAGTTTTTTTCGCAATCAATGGCATATTCTTCGAAGGGCAAAAATTTGTCCAAGTTGGTAGTAACTGATGAGATGATTGACTATGTTTTGGCTAAATATGAGAATAAGTGGCGGGTAGACGATGCAATAGTTGAAGTGATACTCGATGACTTGTTGCAAAAAGCGTTCAATGAACCGGAGCTTGTGAAAGGTTAGTGTACAATAAATATATTCTGTAGCATTATTCTGCTACAATATTGACCCATTGAGAATCTCTTATGTATTTCATTTTGGTTATCTTTGTAGATGATAAAGTAAAGGGAACAGGATTTGAGTCTTCGGATAATCTTGAAAACAAGATACAAAATGTGGAAGAAGTTCTTTACAAGGCAAAAGACAAATGATAATGAAAAAAGGTAAAAGTATTCTAACAGAAACTAACATTAAGATTTGCTAACTATCTTCTAGCATTGTATGAACCTTATTAATCTATCTTTGTATCTGTAATCCCTAGTTCATTAAGGTTTGTTGGTTTTCTAATTGGTTCTTTAATTTTAAGCTACATTGTGTTTTAAACCCAATTTCCTAGTCAATTAAGGTTAGTTTTGAATTGTTGTTGTTGTTTAATTACTAATATACACATTGAGTGACAAATCCACTGTCGTTTTGACAGTGGGCCACTTTGCTACAGTAACGGACTCTCATTTTGTGCCAGCCCGATTTGAGTTTTTTTTTTAAAATTATTTTGTTTTTTTTAAAATTTGTATGCACAAAGTAGGAGGGAAAAAAAAAATTACAAAAGTTTCGATTTATTAAGATAAAAAAAATACCCGCGGAAACATCTTCGATACCTAATAACTTTAAAATAATCGACATGGTCACAAACGTACAACCCATTATATTAAAAAAAAAAAACAACACTTTAAACATGAGGCCCAACACATAAGCCATATAAAAAAATATTACTAATATACACATTTGTCGACA